>JANHFX010003839.1:122041-153906 GCA_027560015.1 Chloroceryle amazona
GAAATCCATATCGTAAAAAGTTTTTTTTTAAATTATTTTAGTTCTCAAATATGTGTTTTTCATATGTGCTGATTCTGCCTTTCTGTATAGTCAGCCTTTTCTTTGTACATTTGACTGCAGAGAGCAGGAAGGAGAATCTAACAGATTGATTAAAACAGTCTTGTCCTCTGAGAAACACTGCCTAGATATAAATGCACTTTGCAAATTATTTATGTGGGTAAAAGTATCAGGGAACTTTGCAAGCATTCCTTATTAAAAAAAAAAATAAAATTCTCACAAAATACATTTAAAAAAACGTCAAACCAACAGACAAAAAACAACCAACCAAACAATAAACAAAACAAAAAAAAGCATGATTGCTGAAAAATCAAAACATTTTTAGCTAACTTTCAAATGATTCATTATGGCAGGTGGGCGTGTGTACAGTCAAAGGAAGGATACGCCTTTCTTGGGTGGACACAGCACCCTGTTCAGTTTATTTAAAGCTAGCTTTAATACCTGAAGCAAAATAACCTTTTTGGGTGCTCTTCTTGGATGATGGTACCTTGCTTCTTACTTCTGCTAACTGAAGGACTGACATATTCATTTAATATATGAGCTAAAATAAAGAGATCAGTTAGAGATTAACAATATATGAAAAGTCATTTATGCTTCTTTTTCCTTATGATGTAAATTATTAATGTACATTCCAGACACCTAAAAAATAGTGTGTTTGCCAACCATTGAACATTTTTTTCTTTTTTTAAAATCATATCAGAATGAAATGAGAAATTCTCAGAAATCTGTGCAGCTAATGATGTCTACAATTTTTATTCTTTTTTCCACTGAGCAATGTAAATCAGCATCCCTGGTAGCTATTAACTAAGGAAGTGATCTCATTCCTACGCAACTAAAGGAGTATTTAAATTTAAATTTAAGTTTGAAAGATCTACTTTAGTCTCCTTACTTAGAAACGGGCAGCCAGCCAGACTGGCTGCAGACCAAGAAAACAGCATTTCTCTGCACTGACAACTATAGAGAGGACCATTTCAGATTTCGGTAACAAATTTGCAGAAATCAAGCAGTAAAATAAAAGACATGAAGAAAGTAACACGTTTTTAATATGAAGTACGTATCCAGATTACTCAGTGAAATGATATTCTTACATTTTGAAGAGTACATGCTCAGACAAAATCTAAACAGACTGAAAAAATAAGGTACCTTTCAAGTGTCCGAGTTGTTCACAGTGCTATCTGGAGGAGGAACCACCACAAAGAAGGTGGTTCTGCAATTTTGCACTATATCTGGATTTCACATATAAATGATAAATGGTTCTTGAGAAATATTAAGGTTTCCAGGGGGAGTTTAGTATGCTTATAGAAGAGTTTGTGTTTTCTCAGTTTCATTGAAGAACTACATGATGAGTTTGCTGAAGCATGGACACTCCTTGGCAGACTTTCATACCTTACCTGTTCCAGCTCCTTTGGAGTTTCCCTGTCCTCCTTTTACACTCCATGGGAACTCAGAGTCAGACTGTCCTCTCCAGCAGCTCTTCATTAACAAGTCATTTGGCACAATAAATCAAAGCAGTTAGTGCTGAGGCCACCTGCACATCTAAGTGATATGTGTTCAGGGGTTTCACTTGAAGCTTAGTCTTTCTGCCCAGGTTGAATATCCTCATCACACATGTGCCAGAAAGCCACCTGAAGGACCAGTGGTTTGGTGGCTGCTGTGGCAAACCTGTGCTCAGTGTTTTAAACACCAGTGGCAGGGTGAAGCTGGTTGGGCACTGTAAAAGTCTGTATTAAAAAAGCACTACAATCTCTAGCTGTCAGGAAATAGGAACAATAAAAATCCACCTCTCTAAAAAAGAATTAATAATAGCTCAATTTTTATACATTTGTTCATCTATATAAATTACTTTGGTGTAAGTTGAAAACTCTCATTTTCTTCCTAAACATATTCACCTACAAGGCCAAGCAGTGCTTGGAAAAATAATTGCTTTGCCTGCATAGTGCTGTCAGTATGCACAGCTGAGAATCCTGCCCAGCTGTAGCATCAGGTTCAGATGAAGGTTTCAGGCTTTGAATTGCGGAAGCTGGTCTTACTCAAACAAAGTGAGCAGCTATTTCTAGAGGAGGAAGTGCATGATAAGAAGATAATAAGTCTATTCTTCTTTTTTTCTTTTTTTCTTTTTTTCTTTTTTTTTTTTTTGGTAAGGCTAACAGCAAGAAGCCAAGAGTCTCAGCACATGTCACACACAGAGCTGTAAAAAAGGCTGTGGTTTTGCCACTTTCATGACAGGATTAAATGAATAATATAATACTTTGAAACAGTGAAGGACTATTCATACTGAAGTCAGAATTAATAGTTCATTACCTAGGTTATGCATAGAATTAAAACAAAACAAAATAAAACAACACAAACAAACAGAAACACAAACAAAACAAACAAACAAACAATCAAAACCACCCAGAGGCTTAAACCAAGAGCCCAAAAGACTGAAAAGTCCAAGAGACCAGACTGTGCTTCTCAGCAGCTCTATTCTACTTGCAGCTCTGTGCTCCCCTGGGATCACCACAAATTGAGTGCCCCAAAGGTCAGGCATGAGCTCTGCTTATGCTGCATCTCAAAGACAGCCAGAATGTACCAAAGCAGAAATAATTGCCATTAAGCATGACCTTGCTGTGATCTGGTGGTATTTTCATGAAGTCACCAACCTGTCTTCCAACCCAGAATATTCCATGATTCTATGATTCTGTGTTTCCACTTTCCTCAGTGTTAAGTTTCGATTCTGTGCTTGGTCTGGACTTGATATACCAGGACAGATGTCAGTGCAGTTGATCTTAAGTTAATTTTTATACCGTTGCTGCTTGAGCTTATAGTTAACTGAGATTGTTGCTTCAAATGCATCTGTAGAATTGGAGGGGGATTTATGTGTGTATAGTTTTGGAGAGGGGCAAGCCATAAATTAGTTATGAAGAGTTTTCAGAGAAGATGAGAAAGCCATGCTGTAGTTTTGATAAGGAAGGCTGCTTTGAAAAAGCAGAGACCATATGAAGTCGATTAAGAACTGGTGAACTGCATAAAAACAACGGCAACATCCTTTCCTGTGACTCCTTGGAATCTAAGAGCTTGCATAGTACTTCAAAGGCACTTTAACAATAACATAATTGGGGATCATGGTCAGGCACTTAAACCCATGTAGGGCACTGAGAAGAGCAAAATGTGTTCTCTCTTTGTTAAACCTCCCATGCGTCTTATCTTATTTTCTCTCTTTCAGTGTTTACTCAGTGTTCATCCTCAGTGAGGAGGGTTTGTAGCATATGAATGAATGAAGACAGCTTTGAAGTTGCTGTACTGAGCAAAATAGCTGAAGCTTTTCTTTGATAAGTTCACATGAATAGAGCCATTTGCTATTAACACAACTTTTACTGATGCAGCTATTATGCCCCCAGAGAATTAAAAGAGTCCTTTTAGGTTGCATGCTTGCAGCTGCCATTAAGGATAACAGTTCTACAAATGCATATTTGGAGGAAGAGGTGCATAATAGTAATTACAGTGCATTTGCATGTACATCTTGCTTTTAATCCAGAAAGTACTCAACATGCTTTACAAACTTCACTGACACACTGACACATGTTATAAATGTAGAATCGTTTTGTCAACAGCTGCTGTACAGCCACCTCGAGGTGAAATGCAACAGCTGTGTGACAACAAAAAGCAGCACCACAGAACATGGCAGCAACCAAAAAAAAATTAAATTGCCTTATCTATTTGAAACCATTGGGAGAATTCTAGGTAAGTAGCATGTAAATTACTCAAATTAAAATTTGGCTTGAGTACTGGAGGTAACACTCCTACTGTTGCAGGGAAAGTGCCATGGCATTTTTAATGATGGCAATTTGCCTGAACCTCTGTTTTATGTCTCTGTGGAAAGACAGCTCCTCCAGCTGCAGTGTGATGTCTAACAAAGGCCTGCCCTTGGTCTCCGGTTGAGTCGGATCAAAGAGTGCCACCTACAGCATGAAAACCTTATTGTTCTGCAGAGCTTCCTGGTTTCCTTGGCTGGCTCTTGAGGTCTGAACCTGCCTTGGCAGATTTTGAGACCTTGTGGGACCACACAGTGGCATGCAAACACAGATTTCATAAACAGGGAAAAAAATAGCAAATTTTAAAAGGTGGGGGAGTGAGGAGGGAAAGGGTGACTGTCATCAAACCTGATGTAAGGCATTTGAATCCTGATGACCACCATCACCAGTGGATGCACTGTCTCATACCTGCCTGAAGAAATAGAGAAGTGATGGCACCTTATTGTCAGAGTTTTCCTTGTCTTGGATGTAGGAGCAGAGAAATGGTAGTCTTGGCTGTAGATGCTATATCTCTCTTTGCTTCAAAGTTACTGTGTGAAGCAAATGTAGGGAGTCTTCTGCAGCTGGAGAAGCCACTATGTTTGAAACAGGCTGAAAATACTTGCTTTCTGAATCATAGAAACATAATCACTCTTTGCTCAGGCTTTGAGACTCTGGCAAATTTTGACATGTTTCCCATCAATATGATCTCCTTGAGGAAGAAGGAGAGAAGAGTGAGTATTCATGCCATCTGTTGTCTTTCCAGCATGTCTTGTGCCTGATTCTGCATGACTGTGCCTCATCCCCAGACCATGCTTATTAACTAGACTTCACATTATCTTCACACACTGCCCTAGGTTCATCCTTCTTCCTGCTGCTGGGCAATAGTTCTTCCTTTGGTATCAGGGGCCCTCAGTAAATAACAGCTGGTGTCTTGGCCATACATTGCCATGTGGCATTTCTGGGCAGCTGTAAATACCATTCCCAGATATCCTGGCCAGGGAGACAGCCATAGGGGATAGTGAGTGGGACTATGGGGAAGATGCTATAAGCATCTCATTTTGCAGGCTGGTTTCCACTGCAGATGACCTCATCCCATCCTGACAGAAATTACCTGCTGTGCAGAATCTAAAATAAAAGACTATTTTGCAAAAGAAAGGATCTTTCTTGCTGGCATATACCTCTCCTTTCAACTTTATCAGGATGCCTGAGGAGGGGGAAGATACTTGAAGCGAGGATGGGTACCCATGTGGAAGAGCTCAGGACAGGCTGCAGCAGTGACCCACACAGGGCTGGTCTAAGAGAGGCCAGGGCACCCAGGGAGGTTTTGTGTCACCACTTTGGGCCTGAGAGTCACGTTAGCAAAAACAAAGTGGAAACGAGCTGGTGAGCATGTGCTGTCAAGCACTCCTCTTCTGACAGCTCCAGATGGAGACCACATGGAGTCCAAAGCAAAAGTGCAGCAAATGAACATAATCCTCTAATTCTCTGCCTGCAGTGAAATGGGCTCTCACTGTTGCTCTCCTAATGAAAAGGCAAGTAAGCAGTCATATGTCTTGGTCTCTCTTCTTGCTTGTTATTGGCATAACTGAAATTTGCTGTGACTAGCTAAAGTAGCTGAGATAAACAAATTATAGTCTATTTTCTGAAGTTGTTTCTCAACAGAAATAATAATCATATCTTTCATTTGGGAAGACAGCAGCACACAGCTTTATTTTTCCTTTTTTGTATGGATTTTGTTTTACAAGAAGCAATTTGCCCAAGCGTTCTAATTGCTCACCATAGCTCTTTGATCTCCCTCTAACCTTGCTATTAATTACTTCTCTAAATGCAGCAGCAGCAGCAGCTTTTTGTAAGACTTTTATTCTTCTTAGGACCTGATACAACTGCTATCAAAGTAAGTGAAAGTCTTTCAATTCACTCTAAACAAAGGGCCTTGTATCAGGCTCTTTGTGAAAATGCATAATCCACCACTAAAAGTATGGCAGGCCACTCCTCCATCCTTTTCCTTCTGTTGATTTTGGTGGAAGTCAATCAGTGTACACACAGAAATCTTAATGCTGACAGAATGTAACAGTGGTCCCAATTACAAAAATAGACCGCCCGTTTCTCATGCTAAACATCATGTACAGTGTGCTTTACTCGCCGGAGTGGCTATCAAACTCTGGGTTTTTAATGACAAACAATAAAAAGCAAGAGCTCCACATGCTATTGTTTACTGCTGTCTAGACCATACTGTAAAATGTACATGGCAGTTCTTTGGAGGTGAGACTTGTCTGTTTGCTAGCCATACAGCTGGAAACGATGTTCTGAATGCCCTGCACATTCATGGATAAGTCTAGAATTAATTACTATAATGTATTTTTAAGTGTCTGATGAAATTACAACACACAACACGCTGTACTCAAATTGTAACTGCCATTATAGCTAGATATTTTCTGTAAGGGGGCTACAGTCTAGTCTTCCATCAATGTTCTTTCATGAGGGTTTCAAGCTGTGTAGATTAGTGTTTAGTACAAATGCCACAGTCATGGGAAAATTTTTATTCCATGAGGTGTGGAGATAATGATCTCTTACTCATTTATTGAACTTCTAAATCCCTGATACACTGCTGTAAAGGGCCTGTCTCCATCTCCTTGGTCCTTCTGCACAGTCGCTGGGGCTGCTGAAACTGTTGTCTAACCAGTCTGAATCAACCCCTGTCCCACAGCTTCTCACATGGTAGGGCCTCCAGCCTCAGCCAGTGTGGTAATCTCCCCTGACCTCAATGTGGTTTATCCAGGTCTTTCCTAAGCTGGAGGTCTTAAGATCGAACACTCATCCTCTTTCAGGAGCTCTCCTTGCCCACGGCAGGTCTTTGTCTTTGTCCCCACTGACTTCTACACATCTCATGTCTTTTGTCTCATCCTTTCCTGCCCTTTTGTACCTCCCCATTGCTCTCCTTCTTCCCATTGTTCCCATCCCTCTTTCTAGTACTTTTTTTCCTCTTTAAGAAGAGTTCTCCTTTTTCAAGCACTCCAAAGTTGTAATCTTGGAAGTTACTTCTACTACATCAAGTCAGAACATTCCCAAATGTTATTACCCCATCTTATCGATGTAGTTATCAAATGCAGGCAAGCAGCCAAGCCAAGAATGCATTTCATGAGAATACACACTCCCAAAGGCACTGTCAGGAGAAGGTATTCCCCTGAGTTGCTCATTTGTCTTTATTTCAAAGCACTTCAATTCTGAGTTCAAAACCTGCTAACAGGGAAGAAGATGAACCTCTGTGAATTCCCCCCTGAGAGCCTTCAGAGTCTTTACTTTAGGACTACTTTCTCCTTGCAATGGGACATGGTCTCCTAAATTATTCAGTTCTTTCCAAATAACTTTGAATAACCTTGAATAACTCCACCCTCCCTATGAAAGAGAGATATTATTAAAAATTTAGAGATATCACAACATTAGGCTGTGGTTCTGTAAGGTTTACTCTGTAAGGTGAATTTTTTTAAACTATTAATTGTATTAGTGGACATGTTCATGGCTTTAGAATTGATAAAAATAAGATGTTTTCAGTATATCTTCTGTAAATGAAACAAAAACACAAATGATTTTCTTATTTTAATTTAAAGACAAGTGACAGGCATTATTTAAGAAAAAATCCTGAATAAGAGTATTGTTTTTATTGTAGAAGACCAGCTAAGGTTAATAGAATTTAAATGTCTAATTGGAGCTGGTCTTAAAAAAATAATGTGTTTAAAAGTGACACTTCAAAGAGAAGTATTTTTCAAAGGGCAAGTACACAACAAGCTTGTGGAAAACAGTTTCATAAAGACATCCAAAAGAACTCTACCAGTAGAAGAAAACAGTGAAATTGTAAGCTATAAAAGACAGTGGGGGGAAAAAAAAAAAAAAGCGTTACATAAGGATTTTTAAAAAAACTATTTCCAGATTATTTAAAAATTCTGTCATTTTTCTTTCTCACCTTCAAGTGATGTTGGCGTTTGAATTGCTTTTGGCAGATCTGGCATTTTTGCCACCATCTAGCAAGAAAGTCTGTGTGCTTTGAAAAACATTACCTGGAATCTGACCATATACATCTTTGTCATTGTGCTCACTATTTCAGGGAAAATAAATAATTAAATAAATAAATGCATGGACAAGTCCATGAAATACAACAGTTTGTTGACTTTAAAAAATAAAACTTTCTGACAATAGAGAAAATACTTTCCTTTTGTCAGCATTTGTTGTGATGATTTGGGATAAGATTATTTGGGCACTTTTTTTGTTTGTTTGTTTCTTTTATATTAATGAGGATATATTTTTTTACATACATGTGAGCTTCTAAGTTTGTATTGTACATGTTGCATACTTAGTACATTTGGCTCAAAATTTACTTCCAGGAGCATATCCAAATAATCTCAATTTCTTTTTATTATTTTGGGGTTTTTTTGTGTTCCTTTCTGCAAAGCTAGTTGCTGAGTCTCACCTTTTTTGTGGTTATTCTGGACTGTGCTGGGCTTTCCAATACCTTCTAGTTTTGGCACAAATGAACATTCTCTATCCTCTAAAAAGAAAGGTGTTCACAACATCAAAGGTTTCTTTCAAGATCTTCTGGTTTGTTCACCAGCTTTCTTAATGCAGTGGAGGGCAAAATATTTCCAAGAACTCTCTTCTCCACGGCTTTTATAGCGGTGGTCTTTAATAGCTACTAAGGGTGTTAACCAAACCTCTGCTGTAGGCAATGGAGCGCAACATGTAACTTGGATGCACCCCAAACCTGATACTTCTGTCACAGGATCCAACCAGCTGAGACAAATTCTTACAAAATGGAAACTTGTTTATTTAGTTGTTACAATTTAGGTAAGTTGAAATCTTTCAGTCAACCTATTATCTTTTTACCTTTGGCAATGCAGAAGGATTTAATCTTTTTTTTCCTAGGAATTCTAGGCATGGATGCTGCAGGATCTAAATTCAGTTTCTTCTATTCCTTCTCTGAAGTAGTATTTTTGAATGGCCTTCCCCCCCCAAAAAAAATGTTTACCATTAGTAGTTTTTCTTTAACAGTATAAATTATATGTTACATATATCTAAATTGTGCACTCAGTGACGTTTGCTACGTAAATATATTCATTGATCCTACTGTTTCAGAGTTGTGTAAATGAGAACAAGATATTAAACCAACACAGAAGCACCATGATGCATTTTAAGACATACAGCAAATTTGTAAAATTGCTGGATTTATTATTTAATGGACAAAGCAGATAAGGAAGGCAGGTTTATGAGTGACTTTGCAAACTTCCCTTCTGGCAGGGGAATCAGGGAGTTTAATTTGGCTTAGATATAAGACAGAGGAGCTTTATGGCTACTTTGACTTTAACTGCCAAACGGAGAGCTGCACTAAAAGCCTTTCCCCTTATCCAGGATTGCAGAGGGCTACAAAGAGTGTGTGGCTTTTGTTGGAGAAAAGGATACAGCTGGAAAGAACAGAGGAGATTTTGGGCACCCAAGCCCATCCTCAGCTTTGAAAGAGCTGCTTGGCATAGTTTACTCTGGTTGGCAGGCCCATGATTAATTCCCAGCACTGTTTCTGTACCAACAAAGGGCAGGAGTCTGAGTGTACATTTGAATATCCATCTTTATTCATAACTGGTGCAATTGGTTTTTACTTGCAAACAATGCTGGATGATAAACACATGTTATTTTTAACAAATCCAGTAATATTTATCAATAAGGTTTGTGCTAAGTATGACAGGTATTACCAGAAAATAGAGGTCTTAGCTGGACATCTCAGTGCTCCTAACCCAAAAGACTGATCCACAAAAGCAGCCTGCCATTCAACATTTATTGTGATAATAGCTTTTTACTTTCCCGATGCTTCCTGAAAACAATTCCTCACTGTTTATTCAAGTTATATGTCTGAGAAACAGAGTAACCAACCAAGCAACAGTTTGCCCCAGTCTCCATTTAACTGACCACCGTTAATGACTGAGAAAATCAAGAGCATCACTTACAAAGATCACCATTTACAAATATGTGGTTTGGTGAGAGAAACATTGTCCTGATCTGCAGAGCAGGATTGTCCTGTGAGGGCTGGCTGAGTGAGTGCTCTGCATCACAGAGAGCATGAGAAGGAACATAACAACATAGCCTGGAGTGAGGGCAGGGAAAATGGATCTGAGGGGGACCAAGTGCCCTCATCTCAGAATGCTTGAGCAAACCTCTTCAGTGATACTCATCAGAAAAAAAAATGGAAAGGAGGTTGGAAAGTACAGTCAGAATTGCCCTCTGCTCCCTTACACCTGGTGCAAGGCAGGACAAAGAGTGAAGGATGTCAGTATAATCATCCTAAAAGAAGGATATCAGTATGAACATCCCGGCTTTGTCTCGTGTTCTTTGTTGATGCATCTTGCTATAGCCTCATTTTACATATAAACCATGTTACTCACTTAATGCTGAAGAAAATCACCGAAGACAGGCTGAGTTATTGTAGCTCTTGCACCCATCTGAAAGGAGTTTGCAGGCAACCCTCACCTTATAGTTCAACGTGGCTTTTACCTTTTTGTTGTGCATGATGGTGTCTGTGTAATACCCCCATTTCAATCCATTTATTATGCATTAATGCAGGAAGGAAGCATTTCTCTTACAAGACAGAATAGCACTGATGATATATTCCCAAGCATCTTTTCCATCTGTCTTTGATCCTGCTTCAGGGTAAGTACACGTTTTCACATTTGTTGATGGATGTTTCCCCTAGATGAGAATCATCTTTTCATGGAAGTTTCCCTTAGCCCCAACCAGAAACACCTTTCCATCACCTTCTGTTTTCTCCAGAGAAATCTCAAGGACCACAGTCTGGGCTGACTCCCTCAACAGATCTTTACTAAAAGTTGTGATATTTCTACACCTGAGACTGCCAGATGGCGTGCACAGCTTTACAATGTATTTTACTGTATTGAAGGAAGATTTTTGCCTTAGGGGAATGGACCCAGTTGGTTTTCAGTGCAGTTTCTTCTGGGAGAGCACTGGCAGGCATCATGAGTTCCCACTGCAATTAGTCAGCTCTTGGGACAAACACTTACTTAACAAAGAAAAAACTGTCTGTAAGGAAGGCACATAGGCATTTTGATCATTTCAGTTCTAGGATTGCTCTGTATATTGCTGAATAAAGTTAGCAACATAAAGCCATTGGGTTCCATATAATCACTCCCCTTTGGCAGAGGATGTAATTAATTTTAAAATGAGTACATGTGCAAAATTACAATACTGATTATTTCTCATTGAACATTATGTATAAAGCTTGGTATTGCAGAAACATTAACTAATTAAAGTACTTTGTATACAAAATACCTTGTTTACTGCTAACAGTGAAGAAAAAATCTACAAAATTCTTCTTAGAAACTATTCATTAATGGTTCAGATGATAGTGTTTGCAAATACTGAAAATAGTAAAGTCTTTACCTTTGGGAACAAAGAAGAAAGGCTGTTAATAGAAAACACGAGGTTTTTCTTAGGAAGCAGTTGTTCAGCGAAGAATTTAGGGAACATCATAAATAATTATCTTAAAATGTGTTCTAATCGTCAGTCTGTGGAAGCAGAGGTAGTGCAATCTTTGCATAACAAAAGGAACGTCAAGAAAAGCCAGTAGAAAAAATAGCAATGCCACCTAGCTGCCATCTGTGACTTTTCATGGCAGGTCTCAAAGCACAGAAGGAGTTGAAATTGGAATGGAGGAAATACTAATTATTTTTTGGTTCTGTCAAAATCAAACAATGATACTGGGGGAAAAAAATCAATTCAGAATAAATCCAATATGATATTATGACAAAATGAGTATGATGATGCTTTATTTTGCAATCAAGCTTGAATGAAAATACCATTTTCCAACTCAGAGTTTCATTTGATAACTTTACAACGTAATTTGTAAAATTTTTACATTTCCCTTCTGATATTTTCCAAAGAATTGGCTGAGAGTGCATTTCTCATGGACCAGCAGATCAGACCATGTTCAAGGCTGCTTTGCCTTGTTCCCACAGCTATAACTGCAATTCTCTCCCCGGTGCCCTCAGGCACCAGGAAATTTTTCATTTCCCTGTGCACAGCTTTATTGCCATTTAACTCCTCCGTCTTCTGGCAGCTGATGGGGTGGATGGTCCTTGGCAGAGGACAGAGGTCTCACATGGTGTGACCCATACTTTTGGTGTCTCCTGCTTTGCCTGCATGCACAGAGATGAAGGAGATGCTAGATTTGAGGGCTAAAAAGAAATTCCCTCAAAGCCAGAGTGCCAGGGACATTTGAAGGTTTTTACATTCCCCTGAACCACAAGAGAACACTCAATCCATCAATTCCTTCCTTTAAAGGGGCTTCTGGGATCTCAGGGGTTTCTCAGTTGGCTTCCATTCCCCATTCATGATAAGCAGTAGTTTATTACCTTGCATTAGTAATCACACAGAAAAACTCCAGCCCAAGTCAATGCACTCCATTTAGGAGATACTGGCTGAAATTTAAAACCTGTGAGGTCAGACTGCGTGATCTGACCTGTTGGTCCCTTCTGGACTTGAGACCCTACCACATAGCCAGGGTTTAGCAGGAATACTCCCTACTTAACAGCACATAAAATACTGTTACATGATACTCATTGTTTTAAACAGAATATGCTTTCCTAAGGACCCCATCTGACCCTAATTGGAAACAAGAGCCTGTGCTTTCAGATTAAAGGCCCTCATACATTAGTAATAAATCTAATAAAAGAAATTGATTAGTTCCTCAGCAGTGGCCAGACCCTAGGACAGATAATGGTGCTCTCAGTGCTGACAAGGAGATGGGCTGTACAATGTACCTGTGACTATGCAGCAGCCACAGCTCGTACAAAACCATATGTATGTGCCACAGAGCCCCCACACAGCATTTTTTTTGACCTTATTCTAGAATGAATAATGTACTGATGCATCTTCAAAATAATTCCAGGACTATGATAAATCTTCTCATGTTTAGGAGGTGCCAAATGTCACACATGACAATGCTACAAGGATGGCATGTAGTTGCCATAGATTTTTATCTGGAAAGAACAAGGAAAGAATTGCCTAATACTTCCACAGTACCTGCAACAAAAAGTCATTACTACCAGAGATGTTTCTGGGCTTGAAAATGGTAATGCATACCTGATTTAGGATTGCACTGACTATACTAATTTGCTCTGGAATGAATGGTTCAGATAGCTTAAATCACTATCAAAGGTGTTAGCAAAAGTGATTTTAAATGTGTATTTGTAAAAGTATGACTTAACTAAGGTTGATCAGAAGATTCATTCTATTATTTGATACATGCAAGAAACATACAAAAGAAAATCAAGTTAGAATTGAGCTGGAATGATCTTGATTTACACAGAGACTGGAGATGCAAAAGGTACGGGATACCCTCCTGTTGTGTCACAAGGTCCAACATGGACTCCCTTGCTTCCTAAACTCCCGACAGAGGTGTGGCTAGGTCCAAACTTAGTCTTATACATGGTCAAAAGATGGGATAAAATGGTTGACTTGCAATCAGATTGCATAGAATGGGAAGAGTATTCTCCTTACAATTTCAGCTGTCTTTGCTCCTCAATAAATGAGTCTTAGAAAAGCCATCCACTTTTCAGGTATTAATTACATGATTTGTGATCCAAGCTTATATGTATTGGTGCTCACTGTGTCACTCTGCTCCTTTGTGGTCTTTCTGGAGGAGCTCTTGGCCTGGCTATGGCTCAGGCCTTAACCTTCTTTGGAGCCTGCTGGTGGTTTGGTTAAGGGGGCTGAGTATACCTAACACAGCTTCAGCTGCTGGTACATTTTATATGTGTATGTTCACTCCACATGCAAGAATTGCAAACATTCTAGGAACTGCTAACAAACTTCACACTTCTAGGAAAGATTAATTCAGAACATATTTGGTCTCTTGCAAGGAATTTGTAAGGAAAACTTCATCCAAATTCTGTGAAATTTAGGTGAGAAGTATCTGAGGCTCTGAACTGGGCACACTTATTAAAAAATGCGGTGACTGGACCTGTCTCTGTGCATTTTTATAGTGACATTCTGTTATGGGTACTATTAGAAGGCCAAAGTATTTTATTAACCAGCCTCCCTGCTATCTGGGGCCACTGGTCTCACTTTTAGCCCTAGCCCTCTGATTGTTCATCTAATATACACATTAGCTCCTGACGTCCAGTATGACACTAACAATTCACTGCCAGTGTAAGAAAATTAGGACATATGCCATAGGTGAGTTTTACTGGTGGTTGGCCCAGGGACCAGAGTTTACCCTGGCTTGGGTAACAGACACAATTTAGGCATAACCTATTATTCAAACTGGAGCATTACAACATCTTTTGTTGTCAGAATGCTACAAAGATTTCACAATTTTCAGATGGATGTGGGATTCAGAATAAAATTGTAACCTAACAGAAAATGCAAACATTGAAAAAAACAATAGCACAGAGAAATTATTTTGTAAGTGTAGAAGCTAAGAACTAGACCTGTATCTGGACCAGTCTTCATTGCTGGATATTCAATTTTACAAGAAATGTGCTAGATGTAACTTAAACAAGCATATTGTGAGGAATAAGTCTTGTAGATTGTAATTAGAATTTACTATAGAGCTACTCATTCAAATCCTTTTGTTCCCCAAAATTTGGTTATGATACTCCCGATCAAAAGGAAATAAGTGCATTATTTAAATCTGCAGTGCTGTGGATGAATGGCCTGTAAGTAGAACTTATTTTATACGAAGTTTGTATATTTATACAGTGACATGACTGCAACAATTATGCCATTGAAATTTCAAACCAAAAAGACAAATACTAAAAAAGGATAAATTCCATAATGGATTTTTTTTTTCAATTTTAATTTCTCTTTCTTGGATTTCTTCCCTTCCACTGCTAGATCTCTTCGATCCTGTATCTGGAATCTGTAACTCTCAAAATTTTATATTCATACTGGTACACTAAATGAGGAGGCTATCCAGATCCCACATTTATGAAACTAGAATACTTCCAGAGAACTTGCTTTATATCCTTGCTCATTGTATTCAGGTGGGCTTAACATAAGAAACAAAGAGTGTAATTTATATTTGGTTCATCAATTCAAATCAATGATAAATTCTCTGGCATCAGTGAGACCAAAAAATGTGAGAATTGACAAAGAAACTGTGGATCACATCTGCATGCATTTCTGACTGCTGCGTGCAGTTAATTTGTTTGAAATTAAAAAAAGAACAAAACCTGATAATTGCATTAATCTCCGGCTTCATTGTTTCAGTTCAAAGTATTGTGATTAGTACACATTCTTTTCTGCTCGTGATTTCTAATTTATAGCCCAGCCAACTGCGAGGTGGAGTTGAAATTCTGATATGCTCTAACTGGATAAAGATTACTAAATTCTGTGGCCTTATAAACTCACACTCTGGATTTATGAAAATACTGCACACATCTGGGTAAATTCTTGGGTGAAGACATTCGTTCACACAATGCACATTTCTCTTCTGGAACACCTATATTCACCAAGTATCTTAGTCCTGGTATTGATACCAGGAGTATTGTAATCCAGAACTGATCCAAAACTCATGAAATCCACTGTTTATATGACTGATTTCAGTGAGATTTAAATCAAGGATTTATTTACTTGAGAAAGCTTACACAGCATAGCATAATGAATTATTGCATTCCATATTCTCATGACATGATCAATATAGATCTGGTGGCATATAGCAAGTAAACTGCCCAAAGTGAGTCATAAATTTGTTAATTTATGAGTGATTAATTTAAATAAATGCACAGAGGAAAAATAAAAATATTGTTAGTGTCTCAGAGAAAATATCATTCTTCCGATCCTTGCCCTGAGCAGTATTTTATTTGTGGTGTGTCTTGCTGTGTAGAACAGAGGGAGAAAGAGCACAATTGCCTTATAGTGTGATGGACCTGTCATGTGGAGAAGTTTTTTTCTAAAAGCCAAGAAATCACTTGTCAATGTCAAGTCACCCATCCCCAGTGTGACATTCTCATTGTGAGTCAAAGCACAGCTTGGGGGACGACAAAGCAGTATTGCACACTTGGATCCTGTAGCTGAATGTGAACAAATGTAATACTCAAGTATAGCTTTCATGATGAAATAAAAGATATCTCACCCATGAAAGGGGATTATTATCTCTGGTATAGAAGCGTGACCCCTCATTAAAATATCCATGGTCAAGTCCATCTCTTCCAGTGAGAGCTTCTTTTTATTCTGTGGTATTGTTTTAGTTGTCAAAGCCCACATTTTAGTTTGAATCAGACTGTGGGAATTAGAAGTGAATCCGGTCAAATTCTCATGGAATTTCATCAGCTCTATTTTGTCCTGTAATGCAGCATTTTACTGACCACTGATCTTACTTTGCAGAAGTTAGCATTGCTTAGGCTTTCTTATATAGTGAAAGCAGCCAAACCTTTATTATATTGTGAACAATTTATTTTATATCTTCTAACTAAAGAATAAACATTATTCTTAAAGCAGGTCAAAACACAGGGTTAAAAACAAACCTTTTTTTTTTATTTTTGTCTTATTTTATAGAAAATCAAAATATTCAGAGTACATTCTGATTTAAAATTTTAAATCTTTAATTACTTTATAATACTGTTTAATTATTCTCCATATCTTCTGTTCCTTAATTGTTGATTTAGATCACCATTTTTCTTTAAGTGAGCAACGTTTTCTGTACATTAGGAATTTATTAAATGGCATTGAAAAGTCAACCATTAATGCACAGCATTACTAAGCCATTTGCTATCTGTAGCATTTGGAACGATGCACTGTATCTCATTTGCCCCCTTTAGTTCACGTGAACTATGTAGCAATGGTACTTCAATAATGTACATATTTCTATTAAACAAGGATGTCCTGCTTCCTACAGTCATGCTGGATGTTTGCTCAAGCAACCATTTGTCCTATTTTCAGATACTTCTTTTTTCCATTCTCACTGGAAATCAGGAGGTAATTGAAGCAAGAGTAGGTAAATCTTTTAACTTCCTACAAGCACCAATGTGCAATAGATACTACCTAAGAGAATTAACTAGAGACAGAGACCAGTCAGTACATGTGCTTATACTGAACAGTCAGCTAGATCCAGTAAAAAGTGAGCTTCATTGAAAGGGTCATGTTGACAGGTTATTAAAAGAAGCAAATGAAAAAACATTGGCATAGAAGTTCTCTTTTTAGGAGTAGAAACCTGAGGGTGTGACATGGGAGAAGTTTGAGGTGGATTTAATTTTTGTATTTTCTTCACAAACAAGCAGAAGCTCTGTTTCCATAAGTAATCACCCATCAGATGTTTCCAAGAGCTGGGAAGAATGCAAAAGCAGAAAATAGTTCAAGAAGGTAGTAAAATGTCTGGACGATCAAACATCATATCCATGTCTTGGTATCCCTGAGCAGAATGCTAGCAGAGGAGGTGGTACTGAAAAGAACAGAGAATGGCTTATGTCCATTCCAAAATCCACCTTCCACTTACTGAAGAAGCAGTATAAATTACAGTATCTAAACCTTCTACCCACTCTTTTTTGTTCAGGTAAATGTATTCCCTGATATTTTGTTACGTATCTTCCAAGAGAGGTACTCTTTTCACATAATGAAGAGTTTTACATTGATGAATGTGTTCAATATACATAGGTAGAAGCTTTATGTATCTGAATAAGTTACATTGACTTTCAAAGACAAAGTAGCCCAAAAAATAACACGTTTCTTATAATGCTTGACAAAGCACCCTTTGGCAAAAGAACACATTAATTCAACAGCCTCCAAGGTATTATTTGTAAAAATACATCATTTCCCATATTGGATATCACCCCCAGTTAGCTTCCTCTTGGCCTGCAATGTAAAAACACTTCACGTTTCTCCATTTACAATTTTCTTTTGTATACATTCTTCCTCTACTTCAGCTGAGGGGAATTTAACATTTATGTTCCAAGTTCTTTCATGAAGCCTTACCCCTTGATTCATATACATTCTGACAACATACTTCAAGTGCTTTATTTTATTAAGGACTGTTTTCATTACACTGTTTGGGATTTGGTGGGAGAAACACACTTGGAGAGTTGTCTACCTCTTAAAAATGTAGCTAAAGGCCTTTAAGGTCCTGTCTCTTGGACCATAAAACTTGTCTGTGATGATTGAAATGAGAATTCTGTTTGACCTTTTGTGACTTAATTTCACGCTTGATTTCCACTGCTGCCACTACTTTACCTCAAAGACCATAGCTGTGTCCCTCCAATGGAGGGGGTCTGTTTGGCAGTGCTGGACAGAGAGGTGAGTGCCTGTTCTGCATCCAAATTCTCCTTCTGCCTGAACCAATTACTCAATTTTGATGCAGAACTGACCTTTTAATCTGAAAATAAAATGCACGTTAGTTTTCAACCCCCTTCCACTGACATTCCTATCTAAGGTGGCCATATATGGTATAATACACTGTGTGCCCTTCATTTATTGTTAAAATACTTTTCCTTCCAGTTTTTAATGATGGAACAATTGCAGCCTATAAATTGTATATTTAGTATCTTCTAAATTCACTGATTGATCTGCTGGATATTTCTGTAAATGTTGCTCTTTATACTCTGGTTTCACTCATGTAAACATAGCAATGACTCATGTCCTGGTCTGTCCAACACATACCTGTAATCAGTACCATCTGCCACCACATGCTTTATTAAACCACGGCTTGTTGTCCTTTTGAACCATTTCTTCTTATCCTTTTAAACCATTGCATATCCCTGTCCTTTATTTAAATCAGTCATAGTGGAAACAATAACATATGATGAGCTTGCAGATTATCAGTGCAGTTCCAATGCCATTTCTAAATCTGGGGCAAGAAATTTAGTTTCTCCAGAGCTGCAGTAGAAGAAAGTTTTCTAATTTTGAAATAAGAGCTGCAATGAAGAGGAAAAGTGCTGTAACTTCACCATCAACAGTGTGGAAATCATTAACAAGAATCTCTGTAAGTATGATGGCATTTCAGACTTCTGGATCTTCATTTTTTGACATTTATGCAGGGAGAGGGCCATGACTGGTTCTTTGTGACAGGGTACATCAGGTAGTCATTTTCTTTGTTATACATATTATCAAGTAGCTTTGCACAGATAACAAGAATAGAGTACTGCTAATCGGGGCTCAAACGCAATTTTCTATGAAACTTTACAGGCAAACACTTTCATGCTTTGCTTTTGGTTAAGCAATACCATTTGGAATTAAACACTGTTTTAGCCATAAATAAAATAAAAATTAAGTTGAAAAGTCTAAGAACATTAAGTGCGTGAATGTTCTCCTACCACAGTTATGTATCACACAGGCAGACGTAACAGCAAAGTGGACTGAAAGCCACTAGAGAGATGGAAAACTGGTAATACAAGGAAACATCTCCTATGTGTTTCAAAATGCATGGTTGTTGTAAATAATCATATATGTGACATCCTAAGTTAAGGCCCCTCAGAAGTAGGTGCCCAGAGTAATTTTGAACTCTACATTAAGTTAGTTTCTGTTTGGATGAGGAAAGTGCTAAGAAAGGGAAGGCGACTGTGATTATAAATATAGCCCTTGCAAAATGGAAATTAGCAGAAGTGTTTCTACAGCTCAGCAGTTTCCTGTTAGCTCGTCTGGTGAGAGCAAGCAAACGTGGGACCATAGGCTTCATACTGTGTTAACCCATCTGACTTCTGCTTAGTTGAAATCTAGAAGATTTTCTTTTAAATCAAATAAGCACAACAGATTCCCTGTATGACAATTAGAAAGACAATTACTTAAGTCACCAGGGCAATTTCTGTTGTTTCATCACTTCTAAAATGCTCCAAAGGTCATTGGTATGGTGAGCCACTTTCATTTTGCAGATATATTTAAAGAAAAAGGAAACAGAAAAAAAGGGAAAAAAAAGAAAGAAAAAAAAAAGGGAGAGACAGAGTGAGACAAAAACAGTAATATAGTTCAGGCTCAGCAGAAAAAAAAAATCCACACAGATGTTGAGTGGCAGCTGTGCAGTGAGGAGCTGGGCAAGCATCAGGAAAAAAAGCATCAGCAATCATCCATTCATCTGCTTGGTCATTCATCTAGAGCTGTCAGCTCAACCCAGAGCTCTTCCAGGAAGACTTTGCCCTGCTCATCAACAATGGTGATAATGATTCTTCATACACATGAAAATCCAATTACAGAAATAAAAATCAAGGACCCAACAAGCCGTGTTTAATCTTATGGGATGTTATTACCTCCTATTTGTTCATGTCTCATTTACATGAATTTTAATTAGAATATAAGGTCTTTCTGGGCGGGACTGTCATTAAAATCCTGCCTCCAATATTAGCAAGGGATTCATATTGAAAAAAATACAATTAGAATGGGTATTAAGTCATCAGTGTGTTTCACCTTGGCATGAAGAATTGTTTGGACACCATCACTTCATTTAAGAATAGGCATATATATGTAAATGTACATACAATGTCTTTTAAAACTCCAGTAATGTGATTTGGAAAATGTACTCGTTAACAATGCATTTCATTTGTCCCTACAGAAATCTCAACAATTCCATTTATTGTTACAAGACTAATGAAGGTGAATATATCTTCTCTTACTTTCATTCCACATGTATATTACTGCCCTACGTAGACTACTGTCCAATTGTTAAAAAAAAAAAAAACAACAAACAAATAAACAAAAAAACTAAACAATCCACCTACAATTACAGAATAACTTTAAGGTAGCATATTATTTCTTTATATTTCTCTCCATGTCATTGTAAATTTATGAAGCATTTTTAAGTAAGTGACTTTTCATTTTATAAGCAGTCAGCATATTCTATCAGAAAGGTCTCAAAGCAGGGTTTGAGATGAGTAAAAAATTACCAAGGTAAAACCAAAGAACATTTTCTTTCTGCTATGTTCACATTCAAAGTTGCCGATAGGAATATATTTCACTGAGAAAAATATGTCTTTATTATAAAAGAAGGTAGAAGGAGATGTTAGAGATTAAATGATGTCTTTTCAACGGCTGCCTTTTCGTCTCACACGCCCATCAACAAAACAAAAAGTAAAAACCAAAAAGTATGAGGAGGTTTGAAGCTAGCAGTAATGACAAACTCTGAAAATGAAGATGTCACCTGCAATATTTCCATATTGCCAGAAGCAGACATTTAACATCAGTCAGAATATGAAGGGTGGTAATCGAAGTCTTAGTGGAAGCTGAAAATGTAACAAGCTTAAACCCAAGAGCCAAAACAATCCCCATTCTAGAAGAGCATCTAGAACATCCTACGCAAGGACAAATCACTGACTTTGATTCCTCCACAATGGAAGACAGAAAGTGCATTACTGCTACAGGTATAGAACTGATCAGACTTCAGGAAAGACAGTCTAAATACAAAGACCTCCATATGGCTGGATATCTTCTTTTGCTGGTGGGACAGATCTCTTCACCCCCTCAGTGCTCAAGTGTGTTCTATACAATCTTGCCTATAGTAAAAAGACATTTTTCTGACCCCAGCAGGGCATAGTCTGCCACTATTTGAATACTCCATAGAGCATGCTGGGAGCCCCAGGTAATTGTTAAGATATCCAATATATTGTGTAATTTACCAATTCTTTGGATTAATTTAACTTGTTGACCAGTTATCTTGAAGCAATTATTAACTTAAGACAGACTAATACAAAAACCACATGAATATTTGCACAGTATGTTACACAATATAAATATGTTTATAATTATTTACAATGTACAAATTCAACAGCGTGGTTACAATTCATAGAAACACAGGCAAGAAACAGGAGAAGAATGCTTCGGCAGCTTACACCAAATTGCATTTGAAAGGTTCTTGCTAATGAGTGCAACCTGAGATGAAAGCACATGAAAACCAGCTTCCCAGCTAAGGAGACTGTTAAAAACACATCACCAGCAAAGCAGATGGGCAGAGTGGATCATAGGTCCTAAAGAATCCAAAGACCAGAAAAGAATATTGAAGTTGTGCTTGTTTGCTCCTTTCACACAGAACAGGAAAGAAAATTCTGATACATACAGTGGTAGTAGAAAGTTCACCTAAACCCTGGAGGTCACTTTTAGATGATTAAAATACAAATGTAAAAAACCTCCAGCACCCCTATCACCACCACCACTTCTACAAAAAAGACTCACCAGACAGCCAACCTTTAAAGAAGAATCAATTCAAATGGGAATACAACCTTAAGGATATACCAGTTAACCTCCTGCCCATTTATGGGGAACAGAGACAAATACCAAAAGAAAAAGACCTTGGTGAACTTTTAGAAGCAAGTCTCTGGCTTTAATCTAATTGTGGGCTCTTGAGCACAAAAGCATTACCTCTTCAGTTCCCTTAACAACAAACTTTGAAGAACAAAGAGGGGTCATTGACTAATGTGGTTATATGGTCCCTTTCTGCAGTCTCTGCTCTATCTGAAGAAATGAGAAAAATCACAAACTGGATCACACAGAGCAACCTACTTGGCACTGGTAACTCGTGAATCTATCACTTGGCTGGCAAGTGGTCTTTCCTTGGGTTATTACACTGTCTCTGCAAATCTCCCTGCAGGGCAGGTCAGTAATAGGGTACAAGATCTTGTTTCTAGTGGGAATTAGATGTCAAGACACAGTTGGACTTTAATGTGTTCTAACACTTTTAAGTAAAAAGACTACCACAAAACCCGCAAGTGCTACAGCAAAGAATAGAGCTTGTTTACAAGGTCAAAGCAAAGAGCAGCTCAGTGAGTGGAACAGCCTCTCAGCTTGGATTACAACAAGAAAGGACTAAAAGCCCTGTTGTGAACATTCAGGATGGATATCAGGTGTCTCTAGCCCTCCATCTCAAGGTTAGCTGACTGATTCTATTTGCTGTAGCCCTCGTTAAATTGGTCACAGAGAACAGCCCTGGAGGAACTTCCCGGAGTCCTTCCACCCTGAGTTTCCTGTGGTTCTTCAATGCCCCCTCAAAAATCCTAACCAAGCAACACAGGAAGAATAGAAACAGACAGGCATTTGTTGACTTGTTGACAAAGCAATGTCTTAGTTTAATCCTGATGTGGACTAGAAAAGAAAAAAAAAATAGATACCTAGAAGTAACTCTCAGAACTGCTACTCTATCCTTCTCATGCTGTCTGCCAGACATCATTTTGACATGGCTTGACTAACACCAATCATCTTGAGTATCACAGACATTTTATCAGGGTCTAACAATAGTACCTTCATGTAATTCCCAGTTTGGAAAGAATTTGGATATTTGGGAAGTCGTTAGGTCAGACCCTTGGAGCTGAAAAGAAACAACATGAAGATCAGACAGCCATATTAATGCAGAAAATATGAGTAAGCCTAAGAGAAAATTTCAACTGCAACCATGTATGAACCTGTAGTTAAGACAGTACCACTTATGGAAAGCTTTGTCATTAATTAAATAACCCTTCACCATCGCTGTCTTCAACAAGCGACTGATTCTGATAAATCTAAATCTTTGGTGTCAGACCTCTCATGGTCCTTGAATGCCTCTTGATGTTTCTGCAAGACACAGATGTTTTCAGTTTCAATACAATGACATGATCAAACAACTATTAAGTGATGAGTAGTCCAGGTAATAGTCCCTATCAATCCTAGGTGTGTATGCGTCAGCTGAAGCCCTTGGAATACCGGATTTCTGTATAACGTCTACTTATCTCATGCATTACCACAGTGGTGGATCCTCAATGATTTTTCTGAGTTTTCAAGGTCACAGTGTCATCCTACATATTTTAAGCTTTTAAATGAAAAACTGTTCAGCAGGAGGCAGTTCACCAGCATTCTTCCTCTCTCATTCAACCAACAAGGCCTACAAAAAAAAGCATGTGTGACTGAAGACTAACCCCAGAGTGATTTAGACAGAGTACATGACATGTAGTTAGACCAAACAAATATCTTTTAGAAAACATCCACTCTAAAGATTAACATCCCAAATGTCAGAGAATATTCCGAAAGCCATGGCAAGTGACTTCAATGGTGAAAATCCATCATCACAAAAAGTTCTTTATGTGAAAAGACTAGATAAGTGTCCTTTTCATTGATTTTTTTTCTATCTTCCCCTTTTAACTATGGGATGCTGTTGCACACTTGAATGCTTACAAAAGAACTTAAAGACCCTAATTACAGGCCGCAGGGAAACTGCCTTCTAAATTTCTCTTTGATGAGATAAATGCATGAATTCCTTAAATTTCTCAGTGTAAGATATTTTTGCAGACCTCAAATCATTCTTGTGATTATGCACTTCTCTTGTCATTCCTTCTTTTGTAAATGTCCCACTTAAAACAAAAAATCCTTTTATTGTATTCTTGTACATGGTCTGCACATCCCACCTACTTTAGAGTATCTGTTCTTTGTTTCTGTCGAGTGAAACTTTTTTTGTGGTATTGACAGCGGTTAGTTTCACAAAAAAATCAGCATCAGAAGTGCTGTTACCAGCCCAGACTGAAGAATTCAGACAAAGTTTGTATTACTTTACTTTTAGCTTGACTATAGCTAGTAGCATAATGTTGTAAACTTAGTTCTTACTCTATTAGCAGAGTTTCTAGTTAGCACAGGTTGCAAAATGTACCTGAGACACTGGGCAAATACTTTGGCTATTAGTCTGTGCTTTCACAGACACATATCAAACAGTAAAAAAATTAATTAAAGCTTATAGTGAAAAGAAGCCAATTCCTTAATGGCGGTCACTGTCTTAAAAATATTTATTTTTCTCAGGGAAACATCCCTCTTTCAATATATTTGTCATAATATTTTGTTGTTTTTCTTTAGAAGGTAGGATATTAAAAAAAAAAAATCGTTCACAAAAGTTTTCTTGGATGAACAAGGGAAACAGTAGTAAGATGCATGACTATCATGTTTCCATAAAAAGAGACCTTAATATTGAAATATCATAGGTGTCTGTCAACTACCCACAAGAAAAACCTGACCCTCGCTGGTATCTCTGGGATCTACTGCTGTGTCAGTTGCTGTTACCTTCTTTGAATTAAAAAGTATTTACTTGGGTGATGAAATATGTCTGAACATTAAAGGATGGGTTTGTTTAAGAAGAATTTCTACGTACTCCAAGATGAATTTTTGTTCAATAAGAACATGTGAAACATAGCTTTATGGGTTGTGTCATGTTCTATGAAGTCATAAGGGCCATTGAAGATATTGGAGGTGTACTCAAATAATACATGGAAGCATATCTTGAAAAAAATTCTGAGGCTGAATAAACTCCAGATGTTAGTTTTTCATACCATCTCAGACCAGTAAGTGCTGAAACATTTGGCAGATAGAAAGCAGAAACTTGTTGCAGCTGGTGATATCCTTTGATGAGATCAAGCTTCAGAAACACAATGGTACCATTCAATGTAGGAATTATGTCATTTACTGTTAGTGAGATATAGTCCTCTCTTTACAGTGATCTTTCTTTCCCTTTGCAGAAGTTTTTGGAGCCATGGAAATTCATTGCCTCCTATAATGCAATCTCCTTGCTTCATAAGACCCACATAAAAGATATTTCAGCAGTCTTGTCCCACACCTCCAGCTTCCGCTGTCCTGTCCTGCTGCCAACACTGGCAAAGGATCTACCAGTGTTAATTTCCATCACCAGTTTTTTCATCTCCAGGTAAAAACTCCTTATCACAGCAAAATGAGACCCTACACATCTTGGCTTGTCTTCCTGTGTCATGGTTTTTGTATGCTTCCAGTCAAGACGGTCTTCCTAATAGCTGGCCTGTGAATGGGTATTTTTCTCATTTGAATACAGTTATTTATGCTATAATATTTGTGGATTCATTGCTAAGATTAAGACACTCTCACCCAAATGTAGTTTAAATACCTAAATAGTGACCAATCAGCTCCGTGACAGACTAATTGGCACAGGAAAACAAGACAAGAGGGGATCTGATGAATGGTTACAAATCTCTGTGGGGTGGGTGCCAAGGAGAAGGGGACAGGGTCTTGTCAGTGGAGCCCTGGGATAGGACAAGGGGCAATGGGCACAAACTGGAACCCAGGAAGTTCCACCTCAAGAGAAACTCTCAAGAAAGTTTTAACGTGTGTTTTTCAATATTTTATTAATCTAGTTGTAATTATTTTCATTTGGTTGCAAGTATTTTCCTTACAAAATGGATGAAAGAATAAAGCAGGCGTAATAAATTTGTACACAATAATCCTCAGAAACCTGCTGGTTAAAAGGAGCAGGCTGAAAATGATCTTGATATTTGGAAAGGAAAAAAATAGATCAAGAGCCATACTTTCCTTTGGCAGGAATATTCAGCTGCACAAATACAGGTACGGAGATTGTGGTTGGAGAGAATGAGTAGTGGCTCACAAGTTTAACATGGTGTTATGGAAGACTTAGAACTATACTGAGACATCTGAAAAAGACTTTCGTTCTGATAAATAAGTGAAATAGTCCTACTGTTCTACTGGTATGACCTCAATTGGAGTTTTATGCCCAATTTTTGGCACAGACCTTCATGAAGTGTCTCAACGGAAGACAAATGAGGAGAGAAAAAAGAGCAATTAAAGTTCTAGAAATCATAACTTGCAAGGAATGACTGAAATTCTGAAGAACTTCTTTAAAATATTACTTCGACATATCTCAGAAAGGACAAGAACTGGAAAGGTCTGGATGAGACAGCATGATTTTGCTTTTGAGTTCATCACTGAAAAAGTGAAAGGTCAGGTCAAGATCAATCTCCGCATGATTCAAAGGAAAAGTTGTGTATTTTTTTATTGTGGGTATTCATTGGGTGATTGCCTTTTAGGTAATAACCAGTAGCTTATCTGTTTTTCACATCATCACATGCCTGTCACTCTGACTTGTAATTATTATATAGGTTGTTATTTCCCATTACAAGTATTTTGTAATAGGAGTATTTATTAATCAATTAACATTAATATTTTCTCACAATTCCACAGCATGGAACGTATTGAAAAACAAATGTATATATACTATATATACATACACACATATAACTATGTTTTTTCCTTTCTTTTTTTTTCTTTTTTTCCCTTCTTTTTTTTTCGGTTCCTCTTCTTATCAACTTGCATTCTTTCTGTCTTGCCTTTAGGTCACGCTCAGATCAACTTGTTAGATCCAAATTAAGCAGGGGTAGTCAGGCAGAACAAAATCAGACAATTAACCACTTAGAAGACATATGCCAACAAAGATTACAAGTTTTGGATGCTCATCCCTGCGCACTTCTGCAGTCTTCCATTTCATGGAACAACACCTTGGTTTCATTTTCCTATTTCCAGCCTCTGTGATTCATTGGGTAGATTTAGGTGCACACACATAGGCATTTAACATCTATTAAAAAGTGTAGGTACATCCACTAATGTCTTAATGGTCCTTCGGCTATGCTCTGAAGAGGGTAGGTCTCTCATAGGTCCTTTTAAATATTTGATAGCCTCATAGGAAGTTCTTTTGACACTCAGAGTTGTCTAAAACTGTATTGGAGAAATAGGATTAGGCACCTGAAACACTCCCCATGTCTCATACTTTGCTTGCCACAGACTTTTAGTAAAAGAATGCTTTTATTAATCTCATAATCTCATTTATATCTCACAGTAGAACTAAATCCATGAACGTTTAATAAAGTGTCAATTATACAGATTGTCATTTGTAAGAAAGGTGTCATAAAAGCACAGAGAAAAATCACACTTAACACCTTCCATGGAAGTCACTATTATGCAAGAGAGACATTTCACCAGGTGTTCATACTGCTCAGTCTGCAACATTTTGGTGGTACAGGGGAAGGTCAGGTAGATCCGTGAGCTGGCACTGGAGAGTTAGTGCAGATGTGGAAAGCTGTGTACTGCTATAAGCCATTTTATGATCAGTTTCTTTCACACTGGTATTTGTTGCTCCTGATATTGAGCCAGCACACTTACAGCTGGTGGAAACACCTCTACAGCCCAAGCCACATAAACATATAGAAAGTGAATGAACTGCAGTCTCTGACTGTCTGCAGATCTCTGTCTTGTTCACATTCATGTGGGCAACTATCAGCAAGTGGTTTGAATTAGAAGCAAGTACTGCTCAACATATTACAGGCTCCTCCTCTCTTGGTATTACATTACATGATTAGTACATCCATTACGCTTAAATAAACTCTTCTGCTGGGGCTCTGCAATTTTTTTTGTGCTCCTACTTATTAAGGGTTGCATCTCCTGTCATGGGCTATGCATAAATTGCAAACAGCATCAGGGGGGGGAGAAGTCATCACAGGGCAACCTTTCCCCTACATGGGCAAGTTGGAGTAAGGGTTCATCATAACTCAGCACTTCATTCCTCAACCCTTTGCTTTTCTGCATCAGTGCAGCAGAGTCAGAAGCATGACAATAAAAAGCTGGTCTACACCAAGGACACAACCCTGTCAGAATAGCAGTGAAATGCAAGGATGCCTCAGAGCTTACAGTGGGAAAAGGGAAGCCATACCTTATTCCTTTCCTGGACCTCGAAGAAAAGAAAAAGAAGAAACTGCTCTAGGTTATCTCCTTGGTTCTGTTTAAGGCAAAGTGGACAATACAATAAATAATTGTTTGGCTGAATTCCCCAAGAATGATCTACAGTTTAAGGATTTTAAAAAAGGCATGCACATAGAATCATAGAATTGTCAGGGTAGGAAGGGACATTAAAGATCATGTAGTTCCAACACCCCTGCCAAAGGCAGGGACACCTCCCACTAGAGTCATGTCCAGACGGCAACACTAAAGAAAGTGATCATTCAAGGTGATACTATCCAAGCATCCATAACGAGGATGCCTTAGAAGCAATTCTTATCTTCCTTCAATGACACATAAGCGCCCTCACTCTCCGCTCCTAGAGGGTGTTGTGGTCCAGACTAAAAGGGCCTCAATTCATTGACTTTTCCTTTATCTTGTGGAGTTTTATATTACACAAATGTCCAAACACTCATTTATCATATATAATTTATCTTAATGTTTTATTCTTTAATGTTAAAAGGTTGGTAAACCCTCACAAGTGTATACACAAAGCTGAGACCCTGAGGATCAGTGTTATGTTCTCAAGAACATAAAAGTATCCTTTGTAGGATGTATTCTTTGTAGGATGGGTTGTAAATATCTACCCTTCCATTCTTAGTCTTTCCATTTGACAACCACTGAATTATTTCCCATGGTTCATTATCTTGACTGAATAATAGCTGTTGATTTTAAGAATGCAGAAATTCTTCCACAATATCCCCTAAAATTGCAGGTCAGGTTACTCTACTACTCAGGCTCAACACATCTGATCCCTGAGAGAGATTGGCAAAGAAACCTTTCACCCTCGTAACACAAATCATTCTTCCAGGTCCCTCAGCAAATAAAGTGATTTGATTTATAGCAATGAAGCATATCAGGAGAGGAATCGGAGGTAAGAACTGTCAACAGTAGATATTGCCACAACCAGAAGCCACTAATTGCATAGTGGTAAATCTGCTTTCAGATGTTCGTGCAGCTTTCAGTAACTCCACAGGTTGCTGAGTAGCAATGGTAGTTGTACATAGCAACTATTTTTCCTGTTTAAATAAACCACAAGTGCCCAGAGACTATATCAATAAATCACAGAAGAGAATTGGAACTTCATTCAAGGTGCTATTTCAAATTCACAGCCAGCTTTTTCTTGACCTTTCATTTTATTTTTTTTCAGATATTTATTTTTCCTTACTTTCAATTTGGTCAATTTCTCTATTTGGTTTCCCACACAGGCATCTCTCATACCTCTGCTAAGAAGCCTAGCAAAAAGGGTCTTTTTCCATTTATGTTAAAACAACAGTAAGCAGGGCCCACAGTTATGTGTGTATTTGCTAGCTACGTTGAGCAAAAAGGGAATTTATGGGTTTGATTTTGACTTTATTTTTCAGCCTCACATTTTACACTAATACATTCACTACATTGTCAATATTTTTTTGTACATTATTATATTTCTTTTATCCATGACTGACCCATGAGTATACCAATGAAAAAGACCTGGATTTGTTTTTTTTATGCTGAGTAATTCTTTTAGAAAAAAATGCTATATGCCTTACTATTTATTTGTGTCACTTTTTTATCATACCCGTTTCTGTTATATCATGTCAGTTTCTCTGGTATGAAATAAGTGTCTGTCTTTTCTAACCATAGAGACCATCTGTGACAGTTAAGTACAGGTTTACCACTGAAAATTTTATTGTTTCTGAATTCATAGTTCCTATTTTTAATAAAAAACTCTGAATCCATCCACTGATACATCTGTGCTTTCCTGTTTATTATGTAATAGAAAATACTTTATATAGAAAAAGGAGACATGAAGTAAAGAAATTTGTGTTCTGATATCAGATAATTCTGATGGTGGTTTTATCAGATTTATAATAATAAAATAAATGAGGAGAATCAGAGAGAGTAAGTTCCAGCACTTGTAAATAACGAGCAGTAATATACATGTACCAATATGTTTTCAGTTTTACTCTGTATGTGAACATCATCTTCATAACTGACATTCTTCAATACTGTTTTGGGGACTTTGTACCTGGTCCTCCTCCCTGTTTCTCCAAAGCAGAAAAAACATGGTCCGCTCCATCTGCTGCTGTTCTGTGGAGTCCTCAGAGCCACAACAAAGTGCATTGTTAGTACTGACCTGTCAGTATTAGTTGCTAGTGTTGGCTCAAAAGTCAGGTGGACCTTTTGTCTAGAAGAACATCCAAAAACCATGAGCTCAAGCAGTTTTCTTAACCATTTCATCAAAGAGATAGTGGGATGACAGTTTGGCAAGGAATGTCTGCCTAAATAGATGTAGTTTTGACCTAGGGTCTCAAAGTGTAAATGGCTTCCACCTGCAGAGTCCCTCGGAGATGACTTGCACTGCAATAGTATCCTTACAAATAACCAACCTCAGTCCTGTTCATCTTATCCCTCTGGATGCACCTGGCTCCAGCTCTAGAAAAATTAAGGCCTCGTAGTTGAGTCCTCAGTATGACAGTAGTCCGAGAGGTAAATATCCTGCTGAAGCTGGAATTCCCTGAAGCTGAGGAATACTGGGGAATGTTCTCAGAAGGAGAGAAGGGGACCCTGTGCATACAAGTGAAGTACCAAAAAAAGAAAGTGGTATCACAGGAGATAAACAATGCAGTGGTCTTTTCATCTCAGTAGTGAAAGTAAAATGCAAGAAAACTGCCCCCAGCCCCAAGGGAATGAGAACTTGGACACTCACTGTTGGCAGGGATCAACAAGATGAAAGGGAAACAGAGCAGCAGCTGAAACAACAGGAGCAATGGAAGTAGGAGAGAAGGGAGGGGAAATGAAAATGGGGAACAGCGGCTGCTGAAGCAGAGAGTAACAATTCAGGCTTTATTTCCTGCATTTTGGGATTTGAATTTTCCTCTCACTGAATAGCATTTTTGGGAACAGGAATGAGCAATGCTCTGAGAAACTGTTTCAACATGATATACGTCAGAAATCAGACATCCTGCACACAGCTCTTTCTTAGTCATAGATCCTGGATACCTCTAGATTTGTTTTTGCAATGTTCGCTATCCAATGAATCAAGGCAACACAGCACACAGACAGCACACAGTGGCTTTATCTTTTTGGATTAAAGGTTTTGACAACATTTTGCCACTGAAGCTATTGGTGCTGTAACTGACCATTTGAAAGTAAAATGCAGCTCTCTTGAACTAAGTTGGTTTAACCATAACCATCTGAAAGATCCCCACTTGAAAATTGTTTATGATATTTCGGTGGTTTACTTTTTTTCAGAAAACTGAAGGGAGGGCTGCCTGTGAATTGCGAGCAGCTCCAAGCACAATACTGTCTCCCTTTACAGAGAATTTTCTGGTAATATTTTGATGGGAAATAATGGGATATTCTCATGGAAGTATAAATATTAACTGACTTCACTGATTTCCTTCTCTGTCTCTCTAAAATCTTTTTTGGTATAACATCTAATGGAATGAAGTTCAACAAGGCTAAGTGCCGGGTCCTGCACTTTGGCCACAACAACCCCATGCAGCGCTACAGGCTGGGCACGGAGTGGCTGGAGAGCAG
>JANHFX010003839.1:154006-166484 GCA_027560015.1 Chloroceryle amazona
TCAGGGGTTGGACTCGATGATCTTGGAGGTCTTTTCCAACCCAATCTATTCTATGATTCTATGATTCTATGATCTTTATTTCCTGTTATCATGATTGTATTTCCTTCTAGTTGAGATATTTTGTTACTTGCATTAAGTTCCTATATGAAATATTGCTAACAGACCATTCCCATTGCCAGTGCCTAGAAGTGTGATTCCCCTGTGTTGCATTTTAAACTTTAAACTCAAACTTCTGGCACTTTCTTGTGATGGCCTCTTGACATTTCTCTATTCTTCCCAACTGTTCAGGTGAAGTTTTTCAAGCGATACTGGTTTTCCAACAGAAGGCTGTAACTTTGGTTTAAGAATATTAATCTTAGAAACAACAGACTTATCCAAAAACATTAGGTGATTGATTGATCAATTGATCTGTTGGTTGATTGACTGATTGATTGATTGATTGATTTTCATAAAATGACATCTCAGAAAATACTTTATCTGGAAGCTGAGATATTTCTCTTGGGATTGTGACTCTGAGGTGAGGAACGTGCAAAGGGAAACATTGTCATCTATGTGCACTCAAAATGAAGACATAGGAATTAGACTACCAACATGACATTGGACTTAAAATACATATTAGCTTCATTTTTTTTTTTATCTTCTTAGCTTTTTGTGTCCTGTTTGGGATATATTTTGGTCACATTTTCTACCATTGCCCTACAACCATAGAAACTAAGAAAGAGAGATTCATATACCAAAGGAAATTGAAGGGAAAAAAAAAAAAAAATGAAGAAGAAAGGGAATCTGGTCCTTGCTTTTACCATGTAAGCATTTTCTTTCTGCTTCAAGTCTTCCCCCTCCCTCCCCATCTTAGGGTTTTGACAAACATTATTTCAATATTTGTGTCTGGTGAATTCCTATAATATGTTTTTTACAGTTACAGTCATGTAAATATTACAAGGATGTCAGGTAAGCTTAATGTTTGGCAATCTATACTTCCTGGATATAACTAGTCTTCTGAATAAGGGTGTATTTAAACATCAGCCTTTGGGCTTTCCTGAAATAGGACATGGTATAAGTAAGTGCCTTAACTTAATTGAAGTCACAAGACTGCACTGATTTATACCTCATAAATATTTGTCCCCTTACCAATTCCCTGACATTACAAGCCACAGACTTCTCCTCCTCACCCTTAATGGGCAGCCAAGAGTGTGAACAGTGATAATAAGTGATAATTAAATCAGAAGTCATGACACATAATGGTAATAGCCACTTGCCCCAGTGTTCATGTGACATCTCAGACAATGTATTAGCCAAAACCTTGAGATCACACTTATTAACCAACATTTTCCACTTGTTAAGGCACATCTTCCAGGAGTCGCTGCAGTGCTTTGCCCCACATAGACTCTCTGCTTTGAAACATCTGTGTCCAGATCTGGAATACCTCCACTGTGAGTGCCATAGGGATAATGTCCTTTTTCCCATGGGAGTTTCTTTAGGTGACCCAAATGACACAGATATGAATATGATGCTCTTCATATAATATACTATTGAAAGTTTCATCAGTCCTGGGCCCTTAAACTGCTGAACTGACTGCTTTCAATTTCTGCTTCAAAGACAGTTTTTCATATTAAAGGGTTTTTTTCCACAAAATCTGTTGGGATTACAACATAAACAAATTGTATGCTAGAAATCCATTTGCAGAGGAAATAATATGCTATAAATCTCAAAAGAATTGATAAGAATCAAAAGCAGTCCCCAGTCTGGTTATAAATTCACTATCTCTCAAAGGAAAAATAGCTCATTCCACAACTTGCTCACAAACTATTCATTCTTGGAAAAATCTAGAGTAATGGCAGCTGGTAAAATAATTAGGATCATACAGAAATAATTACACTGCGCATCTGCAACTGTTCTACCACCATCAGACTGCATAGTTAAGTACCCAGAAAACAGCTGTATTAGGCCTGCTCTCAGCTCATTATAGGATGTGAAACTGACAGCAAAATGCCTCCAGCTTGACAAATTTTCCTGGGCATTTGGATGTGGTCACAGAGGTATCAGGAAGAGCGGGAAATATTTGATACCTTTAGCCTGGTGTAGTAGTAGTTATGCCTTAAACAACACAAAACAAAGAAAATTATATGTTTTTAGTAACTTAACATTTCAAAGGAAAATATGATTAAATATCAACTTTCTTTTTTTCAGGGTTGCAGTCATTACACTAGGCTCTGACTGGGGAATTCTCAGCTATCATGTCTGACATAATTTAACACTAGAGCATGAAATGTAATTTCCTTCATTCTTGCACAGTTTTTGCCTTATTTTAAAGGGAATTTGGACTATAGTGTTTTCCCAAACAGACAAGGTGCTGACCAAACACCGACAGAGTCCCTTCCTTGAAGAGCAGAAGACAAAGTAGGTAAGAAAGCAGCCCGCTGGACAAAGTGATGAATCATGAAGGTCATATAACTTGCTAATACACTGTTTTGTAATACTTACAAGTGTTTTTAATGTTTTCACTGGTCAAAGACTTTCCTCTGCCCTACTCTCTGTGCACACCTCTCTCCAGAACTCACATCCATGCAGTTGCTTGTCATCATAGTCCATGACTTCTTGCACACAAGCATGCTTACATCAAAATGGCATATGGTCTTTCCTGAAATCAAGACAGGAAAGGAACAGCCCATCCAATTTCAAAAGATATTGCACAATCAATGACTGCTTAAAACACCAGCTCTTGGTAATGGCAAATACATTGCAACTGTCACAGGCCTAGATAAGCTAGAACAGACCAGAAACAAAATATTTTCCATAGCCAAAATCTATAAATTTTACAAAACATACAGAAATATGTTGGTAAGCATTAGGGTAGTTCCCATTAACCTGTCCACCAAGAAGAGCAACTGACCCAGACACCCATACTGTCAGAAATGTATTTGCAGCCATGGTCACAAAGGTGACACAACAGTAAATACCAGAAATGGAAGTCTGTTTTAGAGGATACATGGGAAAAAAAAGGTAATAGTATCACATCATAAAAAATAAAAACAACCCAAATATAGCCGTAATCTTAAAGTCAGTTAGTCAACAGTCTAAAGTACTGAAAATGTATTGCTTAAGACCTTAATATTACCTGAAAAAGAAGAAGTACATTCTTTGGGATTTTGCTATGGTGTCGGTTATCTACCTACAGCTCCTCTTGTCTCATTCAGAAAAGCTGCAAATGCATGCAAGAACACACAGGGACACTTTACATCATTGAATCTTAGGAAGTAAGTCTACACCACATCTCATAAAGAAAGCATTACATCTACTGTCATTATATTGACTTCCATACACAAAATCTCAGTATTATTTATATTCAAATGATTAGACTAAGGTTTCAGATTGATAAAATGAAAAGCACTTTCCCATTCTGCTTAGCTCAGTAAGAAAATCTCTTTTCATAAATGTCTCTTCTTCTTTTCCTTCTTTTCTTGAGGGGCTGAGATATTTTCTGCATCACTAGGCTGCCTCTGGCACAAGAATTTCACACTTAAAAGAGGTAACTGGAAGGCTGTGAGTCTTCCACATTTGTGTAAATTGCAATTTAGAGCACAACAAGAAGAAATTGCAAGTTCTTTCCACTGCATTCTCAGTAAATCTCTTTAAGAGAAGTATTCAGAAGGCAAACCAGGTATCTGAAGGTACTGCTACCTACTACTGTAGATATTTTTTGATCACATCTACCAAGAACTTTTTACCTTTCTAAACATTATAATGATGTACTCAAAAAGCAGGTTCTCTCTTTTGAACAGCTACTACATATAAATCTTCTTGATTAGAAAATAAGTTTTATCATGATAGGGACAGGCACATTCTGTGGAGTGTTTTTGTTGTAGTTTTCCTAGTGCAAAATACATATGGAATACTAGTAACTCTTTTTCCATGTATCTCTCCTTTACTCAAACTCAGTTTCTTTGGTCAAGACTTTTCTCCAAGTAATTAATTATCTGATTAATATCCTTAATAATCTGTTTCTAAGTCAAATAAAATATGCTCATATTGTCTTCTGAACATAAGGTAGCTCAGGAATATTATAAATTATGTAATACAGAAAGTTGTCACACACGGTAAGAAAAGAATAAGGAAATCCAACCATTAACCCAGCACTGCCAATCTCACCACTAAACCATGTTCCTGGTATCTTTTAAATACCTCTGGGATGGTAATACCACCACCTCCTTGGGCAGCCTGTTCCACTGCTTAACAACCCTTTCAGTGAAGAAAGTTTTCCTAATATCCAGCACCTCCTCTGGTGCAACCTGAGGCCATTTCCTCTTATCTTATGACTTGTTACCTGGAAAAAGAGACTGACCCCCACCTCTCTACAACCTCCTTTGAGGTAGCTGTACAGAATGATAAGGTCTCCCCTCAGCCTCCTTTTCTTCATGCTGGAAAAGCTCAAACCCCTCAGTTGCTTTTCATAAGACTTGCTCTTTGACCCTTTACCAGTTTCACTGCCCTTCTTTGGACATGCTCCAGCACCTTGATGTCTTTCTCACAGTGAGGAGTCCAAAACTAAACCCACTATTCAAGGTGCGGCCTCACTAGGGTACGAGGGGGGCGATCCCTTCCTTAGTCCTGCTGGCCTCACTATTCATGATGCAGGCCAGGATGCTGTTGGCCTTCTTGGCCACCTGGGCACACTGCTGACTCATGTTCAGTCAGCTGTTGACCCGCACCCCCAGGTCCCTTTCTGACAGACAGTTTTCCAGACAGTCCTCCACAAGCCTGTAGCACTACGGGGGGCTCTTGTGGCCCAAGTGCAGGACCAAGCACTTGGCCTTGTTGAACCCCATACCATTAGCCTCAACCCATCAATCTACCCTGTACCTCAGAAGAATCTCTCTACCCTCAAGGAGATCAACACTCCCACCTAACTTGATGTTGTCTGCAAAGTTACTGAGGGTGCTCTCAATCTCTTCATCAAGATCATTGCTAAAGACGTTAAACAGAACAGGACCCAATATTGAGCCCTGGGGGACACCTGCCAGCTGGAATTAACTGCATCCACTGCCACACTTTGAGCCAAGTCATCCATCCTGAACTTTATGAAGTTAAACAAGACGAAGTTCAAGGTCTTCTACCTGGGTCAGGGCAGTCCTCAGTACCAGTACAGACTGGAATATGAAGGAATTGTTGAGAATTGCTGCAGAGAACTTGGAAGTACTGGTGGATGAAAAGCTGGACATGGCCTGGCAGTGTGCACACGCAGCCCAGAAACTAATTCCATCCTAGGCTGCATCAAACGAATCATGGTCAGCAGGTTGAGGGAGGTGATTCTGTCATTCTACTCCATTTTGGTGAGACCTCACCTGGAATACTGTGTTCAGCTCTGGGACCCTCAGCATAAGGAAAACATGGACTTCTTGACTGGGTCCAGAGAAGGGCCGTGAAGATTAATGGGCTGGAGCACCTCTCTTACGAGGACAGGCTGAGAGAGTTGGGGTTGTTCAGCCTGGAGGAGAGAAGGCTTTACATTATTGAAGAGAAGTTTACTTTTAGATACCTTGTGAACAACTGAAGCTCATTGAGATCAATCCCACCAAAAACATATGATACACTAGCATGTGCATATAATGAAACTCTCCTTCTATAGCAAAACTCTTTCCACAAAGAAAATTCAGAGGAGAAAATTCCTCACATCTGTGTCCATTTTTCCCTACATGTATTAGCAATACAGTCCTTGGATCGTGATCTGAAGTTAAGACTTTAAACAGAGGGACGTGAACATTTTTATCGTGACTGCTATCTTTACCACAGCATCAGGGAACACAAGTTCAGTGCACCATGTGTTTTGTGGCCACAAAGCACACAACTGCTGCCCTGAAAGAGGTGTCAAAAGGGAAGACACAAAGAAACAATGACAAAAAGATTGGCATGACAAAAATCAGATATGGCACATGAGAACATAATTATTGTTTAGATTTTTTCATTTCACAGTGAAAGGAAGGTAGTCTTCTGGCAAGAGGAGCACCACAGAAGCCTGCAATTGCTGGTAGCAGAAAGTAGAATGACATTCTGAGAACTTTAGAAATGGTTAATACAGATTGCTGTGATTTGAACCATGCAGTCAAACATGAGTAGGAAACAGCAAGATAAATAACCTACCAGGGCTGGTGCTGCTAGCTTTCATGGAGATCCTCCTGACTTAGAGTCATGCCTTTGTTCTCTCTTCTTTTGTCTGAAAACATATGTGATATATAGATGTATCTTATTACGGCCACACATTCAGCCATTGACTGCTGTTTATTTTTACAACAAGGGAAACATCCGTCCATTTGTTAAGGTGAATGTGAATATCTTGTTTTGTTTACTGCTAAAAAAAAAAAAAAGAAAAAGAAAAAGAAAGAAAGAAATAGCTTCCCCCCTGCCATCCAAGAAGAGAAAGAAGAATAAATAAACCTCCATATCCACTTTCAGGTTCATGCTGATTCCAGTGCATAACAAGCTTCTTCAGGAACTGTGAATGCTATTCAGCATCTGCTCTGTTTTGTTTGTGTGTGGCAGTAAGTTCATCTGAGCAGTGTGACAAATGCAATAGCCTGAACTCCCTCCAAAGACAGCAAGGGAAATGCTTCATGCCTTCTGTTTGAACTAATAGATTTTTTAACAATAACACAAGCACAAAACGTAATCATTTGACTTCTTCCATGAAATTCAGTATGCAAATGAAGGAAAATTGGAAATACGAAAAGCACCATTTTATAGCCGTAGCTCTTTTAATAGTAAAATAGGTTCACTGAATTGATGAGTTTTCAGTTAGAAAGTGACCCATAGATCCAATGGGTTCTGTCCTTCTAATGCCAACATGAATTAAGTGTTCGTAAAAATAATTAAATGATGTAAGATAGTTTTCACAAGACTTTCACATTAGTCTTAGCATTCTCAAATATTAAAACTGTAACTGAAACTACCTTCCTCTCTTTGGGCTTCAAGGCCAGTGAAATAGGCTAGGAAATTGTTATTGTCCAGGACTGAAAATGGCCCAGGTCCATGAAAAGGGCAACAATGACCAAGAAGATATGCAAAAGGTGGCAGGGATGAAAAGATGAACCTCTGAACTTTTAAGGAAGGAATATGATGGGGGAGACAAAACCTCAGCACAGTCAATGCCTGTAAGCAGTTTGGACACTCACCTGGGATGAGGCATACCACAGTCAGTCTCAAGTCTACCAAATTAACAGTAGAGGGTTTAAACTTAGGTTTCCCCATACCTAAATGTGTACAGGTCTTAGTCTTCCTCCTGCTGCTCAGCCATCACTTGTCTCCTAAGTAGGGAACGGGCAAGGAGTTTTAGGTGGTCTTCTCATTTAATCAAGGTTTGACTGAAAGGGCAGGTACAACAGAAATACATGTTTCAGGAAAATGCTCTGAAGAACACAAAAATCTTGGAGAGAAGAATGCTTTCAAGTTTTCTGAAAACAAAATACACAGTTGTGTCATGCCAATAAATGTGCTTAATAAATACACAAAGTTCTCAAGATACAAAGGCATTTACATGATGCCTCTAAAGTTGGTTCAGTGAATATACCTCATTGTGTTGCTCTACGAACAAACTTAAGGGAAGGAGAATGCCTCTTGCAAGAAACCTCTACTATTATTAGATGTAGCCACACAGTGCAAGTGGGAGACATCCAGAAGTTTATGTCTTTATTTCACACTGGTTACATAGTCCCTAAAAGTTGTTAGGGCTTTAGGGATTATGGCGTACTCTCACAATTTATGAGTTCAAATGTCTTCATCCTGTCTCTAAAGCATGTTAAATCTCCTGCAACAGAGCACTCTACTGAGTCAATTCCAGAGTCTCATCAGGTACTCCAAAAGAGAGAAGAAGAAAAAAAAAAAAATAAAAAAAATAAAAAGGAAGATAACCCTAGTTTGAAAAGCCTGTCAAAAAGCACAGTTCAGGACAAAAGACTGAAGACCTGAATGCCTGCATGCATGCAAAACTGATTGATTGACATAAGTTGAGAAACCTTAATTATTGTATGTCCAAATATATGCTCAGAGAAGTTTCCCCTTGGGTTTCTCTGCACTGCAGCCTCCAGGCATTTATTTGTCTTACTCTCCAAAACCTTTAACTCACTTTCAAGGATAGTTCTGAATATAAGTCTCTGGAGATGGCAGGAAACCCATGATTTCTGGATGACTGGGAGGTTTGGTCCGTGAAATATTACAGAAGTGCATGTGCAGGGTGGCTTCTCCAGCCACAGCACTTAGAACAACCACAACAAATTAAACACCATAGTCATTGGCTGTCACACATTTAGAATAAATTTGTCAGGGAATCATGAACTAAGACAGCATCAAGTGGGAGTATCCTGACAGAGATCAACACTGTCAAATTTGCAAACCCAAACTGTCATTGTACAACGAGGAGGAGGTGACCTCTGCGTAGCAAATGCCTCACGACTACTTAAGAGCACTTTGCTGGAGCTGTTGATCAGGATTTGGTATCTAAAAGTTCATCCCTAGGCATCACCAACTTACTGTGGTAAACAGATATGAGTTTTCAGAGGCAAAGCAAAAGCGGAAAAGGAAAATTCAGACCAAAATGCTGGGAGCAATCTTTGAAGAGCTTGGTGTCAGACTCACTGGATGACAGTTTTAACCATGATTTCATGGGATTACAAAACCTCAGGTCAACACACTGATTTAGCAATGGGAGAAAAACGTCCAGCACTCTCATTAGCAGACCATTAGGTTTTGACACAGGCGTAAGGTGTGAACAAAACCTGTTCTTCTTCAGTGAGCACATTAGCATTATGGTTTATTTTCACCCAGTCCACAGTAGGCACATGTATGGTTAACAAAGTTCTTCAGCAAATTATGCTGTTCATGGTGGAAATAATTTTGCCACTTGCCTGTGGCTGTATTGGTGTTGGATTTGGATTTTCCACAGCATGTTTAATCAAAACAAACCAACATGTTTACATGCAGTAAATTTCTCGCCCCCAGGACTTTAAGCAGATAAGAATGAAAGACCTGAGGACCCTGCCAGCACCTTCTGGCTTGTTGGTGAAGGCTCAAAGGGAAGAAAAAAACATATTTGTCAAGACTGCTGACAATACTCAGGAGCATACAGCATCACACATTGCTATCTTGTCTTTCTGGAGGCAGATTACAGTGCAGGCAGAGAATATTCATAAAGTACTTTGAGTATTAAAGTTGTAGTCAACAATGATACAAGTCTCTTCCTGAGCCTTGCATGCTGACTCTCATGCTGAGGCAGGTGGTGCAGTTTACAGTAAAAGGGAAAAAAAGTAAACATATAAGTCCAAATGAGATGCAGAAATGTTAAAAACAACACAGTAAAGCCAGGCATAACCATGATTCCTTCTTTGGTTAACTCTCTGAAACCCTTAGATGCTCCTGGGCAAATGGCTAGATTTTCTTTTGCAGACTGGGACTAAGTAACAGTTTAGCTCTAATTTGGCCTCCAAATTAATTCTTACAAGTGTGGTCAGCATTAGTTACTGGTTCATCATCAATCATCCCATGTAATAAAAAGCTCATCCATGCATCTTTAAATCACTTGATGCTTATTAAATCTCCCATCTGCTTGCATTCTTCAGACCTCTAGTAAATCTCCGTCTCTTGCAGAGATCCAGTAGTTGAAATCAATTGTCTTCTTCTTTCTATGCAACTATTTAGCCCAGTGGTTACAGCTGATACCTTCTGTAGCTTCATGCCTGGAAGTATGTGGTAGGCTTCTTTTTTAGCTGAACGGTAGATTTTCATTGATTGTGGAATCTCTGAGTCATTAAAAATATTACCTAAACATGGGGTGTTTGTACTCTGTAATGAAGCTCTTGCAATGTGAAATAATGAGACACAAGTGATGCAGAAATCCAATGTTTTTAACTGTTGGGGGGACTTCTGATAAAACCAAAATGTTAAAAACAAAATGATAAAAACAAAATTCACACTTTTTACTTCTTTCATTCTCTTCTAGTCTGAAGACAGCTAAGCATCAAGGAACATTTGCAAATGCCCTTTTGCCACAAAGAAATGAATGTAATACAGCAATATCTACTAAGGTTTGTTGACAAAGTCTTCTACAAAGGCTGGACTTGAACAGAAAGAAAACATCTTTAATAGATTATCCCCTTGTGTTATTGTCTTGATGCTTAGTGCTCCCAAAAGTAAACAGATAAATCTTTGTTAGTCTCAGTGTGGATCAAAAGATTTATTATTCAGGAAAAAAAAGAGGACAGGTCTTGTTAATTGTAGTCCCTGGGAGAGTGCAGTGATACCCTCCTATCCTCTCGCACAGAGTTAAAGGTACATGTTTTTTCTTTTTATACTGGAGCAGAAGAGTGTATTAAAAGTTAAAACCTTTTTTTCTTTCTCTCTTATTCCATGAAAATGCTATCAAAACATATTATTGGTAACATGTCTTTACTGGAAAAATCAACTGACCACTGTAATCACAACCATACTTTGCATACAAAATACATTGAAATACACAGTACCAATAAAGTGCTACATCTCCAATGCTCCTGTGACTGGCCTAAAACCATAAAATTTTAAGAAACATGCCCTTTGGCTTCTTCTGATTTCCTACTGGTGTCATATAGAGTGTAATGACATGTCTCAGGCCAGAAATCAACTTAGTCTGCAACCCAGACAGAGGCCAATAGGAAACACTTTGGGAAGGGCATAAGATCAGAGCAAGCACATCTCTCTACTGCTACTAATTATGCTGAAGTTTACTGACCTGGTTGTTCCTGGGTTGGAAAATTTATTCTCCCTGAATGGACTTTTTCATAAATTCACCAGCTGTCTTTAGAACCTGACTGAATGTCAGGATTGGGTTTGTGTGGCAAGGTTTTGGTACTGAGGAGGGAGGGCTACAGGGGTGGCTTCTGTGAGAAGCTTCTAGAAGCTTCTGATGGAGCCAATGCCAACTGACTCCAAGGCTGACCTGCTGCTGGCCAAGGCTGAGCCCATCAACAATGGTAGTAATACCTCTGTAAGAAGATATTTAAGAAAGGGAGAACAACTTCCGCAACAGCAGCTGCAGATGCAGAGACAAGTGCGGATATATGAGAGAAACAACTCTTCATACAGCAAGATTGGCGAGTAAGGAGGGGGAGAAGGTGCTCCAGGCTCTGGACCAGAGATTCCCCTGCAGCACATAGTGAAGACTATGGTGAGGCAGAGTGTCCCCCTGCAGACTAGGGAGGTTAATAATAGAGTAGATGCCAACCTGCAACCCATGGAGCACCTCATGCTGGAGCAGGTGGATGCATGTGACCCCATGGGAAGTCCACACTGGAGCAGGCTCCTTGCAGGACCTGTTGACCTGTAAGAAGAGGAGCCTAGTCCGGAGAAGTTTTGGTAGCAGGACTTGTAAACCTATAGGGTACCCATTATGGAGCAGTTGGCTCCTGAAGGATAACACCTCAGAGAAGGGACTCACACTGAAGCAGTTCATGAAGAACTGCTGCACATGGGAAGGACTCATATTGGAGAAGTTCACAGAGGACTGTCTCCTGTGGGAGGCCTCCCCATGCCGGGGCAGGGGAAGAGTGTAAGGAGTCTTCTCCCTGAGGAGGAAAGAGTGGCAGAAAAAAGGTGTGGCAAACTGACCATAATCCCCATTCCCCATCCGCCTGTGCCACTGAGGTGGGGAGGAGGCAGAGAAAACTGAGAATAAAATTGAGCCCAAGAAGAAGGGAGGGGTGAGAGGAAGGTATTTTAAAAAAATGTTATTTTATTTCTCATTATCCTACTCTGATTTCATTGGTAATACATTAAAATAATCTCTGCCCAATTAAAGTCTATTTTGCACATGACAGTAATTGGTGAGTGATCTCTCCCTGTCCTTACCTTGCTCCACAGACCTTTTGTTCTGTTTTCTTGCTCCTGTCCAGATAAGGAGGGGAGTGGTAGAGCAGCTTTGGTGGGCACCTGGTGTCCAGACAGGGTCAACCACCACACCCCCATAGCACCATTTAACTATGTGCTACAGGAAACAAAAGAAAACCCTATCTGATTTATTTTGTTTTGAATCCCATGCCTGATAAATAATGTGAGTAGCTTCTTGATTTGGCTGCTTGTGGGGCTGCAAGGATGCTAATCCTGACACAAGGCGAGGAGTGGGATGGCATAGCCAGGGTCAGTCAGGGAAAAACAGGATCTTCCCCTTTAGGAAGCAGCCTGGATTAGAACCACTCAAGGTTAACACAAAGTCACAACTAGCAGAGCTTCTCTGACTCATCTGCTGTGAGATACTCCCTAAGCTGTCCCTCTGTGAGCACTGTTACAAACAATTAATTTAACTTTGCAGCAGTTCTTATCTTCCCCAAGCACTTCCATTATCCTTTCATCTTCCATTGGCCTTGCAGACAATTTGGGAGATATATGTCTTTGTAAGAAGAGGTTATTATTCTTTTTTTTGCCTTTAAAAGTTTTTCCTTCCGACCTTTTTTTTTCTTTTTTTCTT
>JANHFX010003840.1:10099-23354 GCA_027560015.1 Chloroceryle amazona
CTGGGCAGCCTATTCCAATATCCCACCACTCTTTCTGTGAAGATTTTTTTCCTAGTGTCTATGTAATGTAAGGTGCCAAGTTATCTGACTGAAATTCTTAAACTTGTATTTTGGACTCTTCACATTCAAGTTCATCATGAAGTAAAAAAAAATAATCCTAAAAGAAAGACTGAAATAACTTGCTGAGAAAGATTTTAAGTAAGGATTTATTTCCAGAATAGAGTTCCCATACAGAGGGGATGTTTAGGAAATAAAATGGGTGAGATTTCTATAACATCAGCCTCTGTTTCTGCTCATCAGGTTAGCAAGACCTGGAAAATTGTCCATGTCACTTTATCAAGGTGATTATAAAAGATTGTTACCTTCCCTGGGTCATCATGAGAAAGGCTCTGTCCACTGCCATTTTTGGTGTATAGCTCTCTCCATATCTCTTCATTCAGTGTATCACTTGCAGATAATCACATGACAGTCTTTAAAATGTCTGTAACTATGTCTGATCTACATGGTTCCTGTGTTTTTTCTCTATTTGCTTGTAAGTGCTGTCCTCAAACTGTGGTGTAAGGAGCTTAATTCCAGAACTTGAATATTTCTCTATAAATCTGCTCTAAAATGGATGACTTAACATCTTTGATTGCTTGTTGCAGTGCAGCTTATGAAGCATAATATCATTTGGAGTTTCACAGTCCTGACACAATGTATACATAATGTACTGTAAATCACCTGTGCAAAGCCCTTGAGATAGAAAAATCACAAGCAGACATGGGGAGCAGTATGGTTTCTAACTCCTTCAAGTCTCTCCAGAGGGATATTTCATTATGTCAATTCAGGCAACATAAAGGCTAAAACCTGAACCATGCAGTTGGTACCTTCAATTATTCACAAATCCATCGCAGAACACATAGAAATGGCTGACAGTCTTGTAGGAACATTTCTGTGACTGCACTGTTCTCTGGGCTCAAATTACCTTATCTGGTGGAGCTATTCAGGCTCCTTAAAACAGATAAATTATTTAGCTTTGCATTTCTACATCCCCTGTTTGTTGCAACCGTGCTGTCTCCTTCCCCTTTTTTAGAGAAGGTTTCCTTTAGCCATATCTCCCCCAGTTTTGCCTAGTTTTCCACAATACCCAGTAAGGAAGTAGAAAAGAATCAATGTGGTCAAAGGATTTAGTGTATCAGCTCAATAATGTTTAAGAACCTAGTGCATTCTGAAAAAATAAAAATGAATAGCCTATTGTTAATAAGGTGATAACAATACTTTATTAACCAAATTCAGAAAATTTTATTTTATGCTGCATTTGTTCCAGTAAAGCATGGCAATTTAAAAGGTGTTCTAAGTGGAGATCGCTCTTAGCTTTTGTAATGACTTATGTAGTCTCTAACTGGCAAAGTATCTTTGTCATCTGCTATGAGAAGTACAATTTATATATCACCTTAAACTTGTATTTAGAATAACAAGAAGGAGAAATAAGAATAACAAAATTCAACTTAGACTTTATTGTAGACAACATTAGTTGAAATTCTTAATTAAGCTTAGAAGTTATTTTGTTGTTTGTTTGTTTTTTGGTTATTTTTCTATCCATTTATTAGTCTTCCTTTTAGTGTACAATAGAACATTTTTCTCATATTCATTCAGTTTAATAATGAGGATCTTGCACATGCATGTGTATTACAATCTACTTATTCCCAGAACAAGTGTATCTTCTTCAGAGAATTTCTTTGGCCTCATTGACAAGTCAATGCATTTGCCTGTAGAATGGTTATGGGAATGGTGGTAAATAAATCTAGAGCTTCTTCAGTATATATTATGTAGTGAACTTGCTAAACGAAAAAAGCAACAAACCTTTTTATTTGTAAAAACAAATGTCAAAGCATCAGCATCCCAATGGCTTTTTTGGGGCATGTTAATCCTTAACCTGAACTTAGACTTTTGTACTGAACAAAGGAATTCACTTTGTTATTTGTTGGTTTGTTGTTGTTGTTGTTGTTGTTGTTTTCTTTTTTTGTTTGTTTTGTTTTGTTTTAAATCTGTAATATTTTGTGTTATACAATATAGTCTACAAGTATGGTGGTCTTTACATTGTTGTTACACAACACCTGATTCTTCCAAGTGTCTACTGCATGAGTTGATGCATCATTTTTACTGTCTTTTATTTGAATGTCTTTAAAGCTTGCTCTTTTTTTCAGGTGAGCAAGGATGTTGGTCCTGACATTGTTCTGTGCAGTATCACAATGGATGTATTTTCACTACATGCTATTTTTAAATGCTTTTTTTAATTTTAACTTTAGAATGATATACTTTGCATGTTTTTTGTTTTGGTTTTTTTTTTGCATTGTGTATTGATGGTCAAATGATTAATTACTGACCGATATTTTCTTTATATTCATTATCCTTTATGTTATGCAAAATTAAGTACTTACCTGTCCTTATTTTTTATTATTTATTTTAGTATAGATAATTTTTAAGGACATGTACAGACCAATTGTTCCCCTGTCTGAATAGCTCACCTTTATACACAACAGTGTCAGAATATATGGAAAATTCTAAGGCAGACGACATCTTAAAGCAGTGGAGGACTATTTATGCCAGGTAGTTTAGTATGTCAGATCAAAAGAGCTGTATCTGCAGGTAAGGGCCCTCACAGGTTAGAGGCAGATAAATGTCACAGACATGTAGTGAAGACAGTTTATGAGATCAAGCCTTCTATTCATCTTTTATTCTGCAAGTCACTGAATGAGGATGTTGCAGGGATACAGAGTCTGAAATAATTATAATAGAACATGTACACATAAGTCAGCATTTGGGGTGGAGTCCTAAAAGTTTAATTTTGGTTGAATTGCAGGGTTTTTAACAGGGTTTATTACTGAAAGAGGATGAAGGTAGAGAAATAAACAAATTGATTTTGCATTGTATTTCTCCTTGAGATATGCTTTTCTACAATATATATAGGCTGCCCTTTAAAAGATTATAAAAAAGTCATGTTCTGTTAATAGAAAATAAGCTAAGTGACTGCTAGTATCCCTAGGCCTTTACAGGTGCTGTTCTCTAATGCAGAGTAGAAAAATAAAGTTTTAGATAAATAAAGATTTAGATACTATGTTCATAAGATACCATTAAAAAACTTTTTCAAATACTTTCCCTTTCCTCTCCTCTGTGCTCTACTTCATGGTCTGTTTCTTTTTCCTCTTATATGATCTGTGTGTTAAATCACAGGCTCATGTAGAAAGGCCCCCGGCAGAGATTTAATGAGCTCTTTCTTCCATTTTCTCACCTGTTATGTAAACATGTAGGATACTAGACTGCTGACTACTTAGAGATGTTGCTTATCAGATTAAATGTAATTCTGCCTACAATATTGATATATGCACAGTGATCTGTAAACACCTTTTAAACAGGGTTCTGGTACCCTAAAAATCTTTATTCTGAAAGGATATCATAGATATGCCTAGATTTTTATGATTTTACTTCTTTCTTTGTTTATTTTTTTCCAGCCTGTGCAATACTACAGTGGCTAAAATCTTCAGTCACAGTTGTTAGTAGTACGTCTCCCTATGTTTAGACTGATCTGATGGCTTTTTGATGTTTCAATTCCAGTTCCTGAGGAGTTTTCTTATTTATGATTAATTTGTGTTAACTCATTTTTCCCTATCACTCCACCTTCCTCCACATATTTGTTGCTTTTTGTCATGTTTCTCTTTTATTTCTGAAATTCAATTCATATCCTTAAGCAAAAAAATATCCCCTTCTTTTGACCTGCATTCTTGCAAATGCCTTTTTCAGTGCACAGAATTTCTATCCCTGGACAATAAAACCACTGCCTACCAGCTATAAGATTGTTAAAACATTTTTGAAAGACAGAACCATCCTTTGGGTCAGTTTCTATTTAAGCTGCCTGGGTTTTGAGGGTGGTTTGGGTTCTTTTTTTGTTTGGTTGGTTTGGTTTTGGGTCTTTTTGTTGTTTTGTTTTGTTTTGTTTTTCTCTTTTCTGTTTTTGGTTGTTTGGTTTACTTTGTTTTTAAAATGTCTTTGGGCTGCTAAGCTACATTCTCAGCTTGGGTAAACTGTCCTATTTTCATTTAACTTAGGGAACTATGTTGACTTATGCAGTATCTGGTCTAATTCTTAACTTTAACAGGTTGAATGTTCCTGCACTACAAACCTGGGTTTTACTTTGGCTGTGGATTTTATAGATGTCTAAAATTAGCTTGAAGATTGCTTATAGCCAATGCTTCATTCTAAGTAATTGTGCTATATACTATAATTCATCATGGGTCTGCTACAGTTAACATCTAAAATAGGAAAGTTATTGTACAGAAACAATATTAGCTTTTGGTTTAGAGCAGTGGAATAAGCGAGGGATAATTAACATTAGTTACTGAATTAACTAAATAACATTAGCTACTGAATTATATAGCTTTACTGGATCAATCTTCCTAAGTAGCAGACTAAGCATTAGACAGCTGAACTGACTGAAAATGTCTGTATTTTTTGTTGTTCTTGTTGCTTGTTTGCTTGGTTTTATTTTATTTTGTTTTGTTTCGTTTTTGCGTGTGGGGGTGTTTTTTTGTTTGGTTGGTTGGTTGGTTTGTTTTGATTTGATTTTTGATTTTTTTATTCTTATTTTATTGCTTTCCCCTATTCAGCAGTTCATGAAACAACAGAAAATCATTCTCCAAAAAAATCTAGAAGTCTGAATCTGTAGCAGTTGCTCCCAAATTCTATCTACTTTAGGGTTACAGTAAAGAAGTTCTGTTGTAAAAGGAGCACAGAGGACTAGTGAAAATGAAAAAGAACCACATTTGTGGGAACATATTTGCAATGTTGCAAAGTAACCAGATGTACGTCAATTCATCTGAGGTGAGGTTTTTGGAATACCATTATATTAAAAGATGCCACTGTCACTTTCTCTGTGCAGTTTCTGAGGAACATTGGTTTTCGTTTTGTTTATTAAATAAAATTTTGTATGTCATAGAAGGTATTCATTATTGCTTTAAATCTACACCAGAAAATGCAGAAGGCCGAAGAGATGAAGTTTCCAGGCACAGGTGCCATAATGAAGCAGGAAATAAGAAATCAAACTTGAAAGGCATTAGTGCTTCCTTTAATGTAATAAATGTCTTCCTCCTGGGTTAATGTATAATTATTTTTACTTGACATTTTTACCAGTAGCACATGACATTTGTTAAAGGCACTAAAATACAGGTAATTTTTGCTTTATGGATCCTTTCTGGATGTATCACCCGCAGAAGAAGAGAAGATGCTCTTTAAGATCGGTAACTTTTCCTACATGCCTTCTGTTAGACCAGTAACAGAGATTTCTGCCATGTCTGGAAACATTGTTCTATAAACTGATGTCTGTTACTTTTATTCATTTTAGAGAAACAATATTTTTACATTCTTTGATGGAAAGGAAGTCTCTAAAATTGTTCCCCTGTTGGCAGTAATGTGTTGGCACTGACACCAAACCATATTGCAGGGTATAACGTGTTAGAGGCATCTGACTTCTCTGTTACCAGCAAGGAGACATCTGGTTCATAACTTTTAGCATAGCATGTCTCTTGATGTAGCGTCAGCATCCTAAATCAAGCACGACAAAAGCTCACCCTTGGAGATCAAAAGCTCATTTGCAGAGCCGTTAATTTCTAACTGTGTATTAAAACCCAGCTGAATTGTATTTACAAGATGATACATACATTCAAGTCAACAACCCTCTAAAAAGTAATGTGCAATTTGGAGCAATTAAGATATTATTCACAAGGATGTTCCTACCCTAGTCATTGAGATAATGTCTAGTGCAGCCTGGATACCAAGAAGCCAGAATCTAGATCAGAAACTTACACTGTGTGAAATGAAGATTAAAACAAGCCATTGTTCTCCATCACAGCATTTGATATGGCTTCCTGTGCAATGGCCTTGAGAAAGCTCAATGTGCATTGATGGCTTAAACAATCTCTGTCCAAAAGCCTGATACTGTTCCTGTAAGAATATTCTTGAAGAATTTCCACAGAGATAAAGTGACCGAGATAAAGTGACTTATCTGATATAAAGTGACTCCAAAAAAAGGTGACTCTGAAAATATAGTATTTCTAATGTATTACCACGTGTTTTCAACTTTTAATTTCCTAAATAGATATCTCTCATATGTAGATTTAAAGCTACAGTGAGCTGCTGTTGGATTTTAATTTTTTTCTCACTGCTTTATGAGTAATACTTACCCTGTCAAGGAGCTACTTTTTTTAGAAGACCACTTGAGACACAAAGAGGAAGAAAAAAAAAAAACATCTGGACCTTTCAGTGTGAGACATCATGTAATTGTGCAAGCCCCTTTCCACTGCTAATAACAATGCACTAAAATCTATCATGAAGAAAACTCACCACGAACCTCAACATGATACACCTCATGAGCATAAAAGGCAATGTCTATCAAGTTAACTGCTTACTATAAATTATTGATGTGGCTGAATTTATTGCATACAATTAAACAGCTCTTACTATATCCTATAAAGTACTGTTACAGGTTTGACATGATGGTTAGTTAATCTACAGCCCACTCTGTAGTTTTATGTTGTGTTTAAAAGGAACACTTGCCTAAGCAAACAGTGCACAGAGCAAACAAGAGTTTCAGAAACAGAGACTGAGAAAATACATATTTATTTTGCATTGCTAATTTTTTTCTAGGTGCAAAGGCTGTTTAGAGGTGGGAACTATGATGGGCACAGCCAAGAAGAGAGGGAATAAAAAAAAAATAATAAAAATTGACTTCAGTCCAGTTTCTCACTTCAAGATCCAGAAAATGTGGAAACTTTCTAGATTTTTGGAAGAACTGAAATATTGCCTCTAAACTTTACTTCCACTCTGCAAATAGGCCGGGCACAATCTGACCTGTTAAATTCTGTCAAGTCAGTCAGATTTCCTCTGACTCTTTCCCAAAGTTATAGATTTTGGAGAATACAGTCTTTATGATTCCATGGTGTATAGTCTTTACATTTACAGACTTACAGGTGAGGATTAATTGTTTGTAAAGTTTTGCTAGAGTACTTCAGTATGTAGTCAGTGTTGAGAAGAAGAAAATATTCAAAAATCCAGGAAACATTTTCTTCACCCTGAAGTGGTGAGATTTCAGGGAAGAGGATACTTTTTACTCTATATTCATTGATGTATGTAATTTTTCTATGTATTTACTGTATATCTATCATACGGCAATCATAAAAACTGTATTTTGGAAGTATTAATGGATATGTATTCTGTGATCTGAATAGGCTGCCCCTCAGAACAGGAATGTGTATGTTCTTTTTAGGATACATTCAGAGTTTATGAGGGATCAGAAAGTAGCCATTTAAAAAAATTATAGTTCTATGTCATTGCCTTAGTGCTTTTACACAGTAGACAAAGTAAATTGAACTTTCATTCAGCAGTCCTACCAGCAAAATCACTCCTCATATTTTACTATAGTTACCAGTGAAAGTATTGGCTAACCTATTCTTTATTAAAATGTTCATTTTCCTTGTACTGTAATGCCCCTGGCCTTGGCATATTTCTTGTGAGCTGGTGCTGGAAACTGCTCTGTGCTTGGCAGAAGTCAAGAATTTATGATGTGCCTCTGAGCAGCACTGAGGCAAACAGCAAAAGCTGTTATCCTTAGTGCACTTTTGCAAGGCTATCTGTTAAAATGTGCATCTGATCTGAAATTCCTGTTTGTGTTTCAGTATTATTTTGATGCTGCCTTGTCTGAAAAAAAAACAAAACAAAACAAAAGAAAGAGTAGTAACAAAAGTCCTCTGCCCAGCATGATATTAAGGAGTTGAATAATCCCATAAAGCACAGATTGAATGTTTTTTATCTGCAAGGCATTTTAAAATAAGTAGAAAAAACACAGATGAATTACCCTTGGCCTTTTTGAGGTAGGTTGTGATGTGTGACAAAAACCTGGACTTCCATTATTATGCTGAGTTTGGCTAAACTCAGGACCTATGTCTCAGAAGTTATGACAGCCTTAGGTCTGGGAAAAAGGTCTACAACCAAAGTTGCTGTCACAAGCACACAGTGAAGGTAAATTCCCAAAGGATATCTGCTAAAGAGTTCTGCAGATGAGTCCACAAGGGTGACTTCCCTGGGAACAGTATTTCTGAAAATCCTTTTTTCAATGACAGAAAGTTTGCATCTTGGAAAGAATTCTTTCTTGCTTACTCACTTTACCATGCTGTCTGTTTTTAGGGAACAGTGTAAGGGGGAATTTTGAGGTTAAGTTTCCCATAACTTTATAAAAAATAAAGTGGTCTGTGCCACAAGCAGAAAAAGACTGGAGAATGTAACTCCAGATCTTCATTTACCACAGCTTTAAAAGCTGTACTGTTTCTGGCCATGGGAAAAATTTCCTCAGTGCCATCTAAAGTGTTTTTCTCCCAGTGAATTTTGAGATGCTGTCAAACTACTACGGCTTTAACAAATTAAAAGTAGATGAAACATGTTTACTGTTTCTGTGCCTAATCCTTTTGGGATAGACAGCTATAAATGTTTAACTCACAACTAGTCCCTAGTTTGATATGAAAAGACCAGCAGTGTCCCAGACTTAGTATATTTTTAAGGCAGTCAAGGTTATCCTGGTTAATGTGGAAAGGGTTTGTTTTTTTAAGAGGAATATTTTCAATTTTTGGGGTGGTGGTATTGCTGTGGAAAAATAAAAAAAAAAAAATATCACAATATCAGGTTATTTCAAATCTGCACCCAAGTTCCCTGCAGAGAGTTAAAAACCTCCCATTTAATTTAATAAGATTTGGCTCAGAATATGATGATTTTTTTTTTCCCCCTGAGAATCAACTCCAAAGTTTTTATGGAGGCTTGAAACATTAAATAATTTGTTTCAGAACTTAATGCAGTTCACTGACTGTCTAAATTACTTTCTAATGTTTCGGTATATCTTTGAAAATAGGCTGGCTGATTTATCAGTAAATGCACCTTTGTTGACAGCTGTTGTTCTTTATGCATTACTATTTTTTATAATGGTTTTCCTCCTTCTAGATGGCTATATGTCACAGCACCCTAGCTTTTGGTAGCATATGTCCTAATATAGAGTAAGATATGTTCTGAGGAAAAGATATAATTTTCCAGTGATTAATTATGACCTGCAAAACTAGCTTCAGTGACCATGACTGTCTTGGTGACTAGAACATGAAAAAAAGCTCAACAAACATAGCTGTATGTATTTTTTTCCAAATAAATGGGAACTTAAAGGCACAGTGAAAAGTTCTTAGGAGCAAATACTAAGGAACATACAGTCTGACTTTTGAAATTCATGGTAGCTAAATTCTTAGAGGAATCTGTTACAAGAGCAGCATGCTGATTTGTGAGTCACCTGTTTTTGTTTACTTGTTTTTGAAGAATTCCTATTCAGTATCTTTTATAATCTTCCCAATTGCTTTTTTCCATCTCGCTTTTGTAATCATTCTGTTAGACAGCAGCTAGAGTTTGATTTCTAATGAGATCATCTGCCATGATTTACAGGTTGTTATTTTCTTAAACTAGAACCTCTCACATTGACTCACACTATTATTTGATGGCTCAAATAGCTGTATTGAATTCAGCTGAACTGAAGGAGTGTGTTTCTTTTCACAGAAAAAAGTCAAGACCAGCAGCATCTATCGCTATAATACATCAACAATAAAAAGAGAACCAGGGAGAATATCCATCACTTATTGGATGCAGTGGGGAACACTGCAACCAAAGACGAGGAAAAGGATGAGATACTTAATGTTGTCTTTACCTCTGTCGTCAATGCATAGACCAACTGCTCCCAGGGTGTTCAGCCTCTTGAGCTTGAAGGTAAGAATGCAGAACAGTACAACCACCCCATGATCCAGGAAGTAGTTAATGATCTGCTTCTGCACCTAGACACTCATAAGTCTATGAGGCCGGATGGCATTCACCCAAGGGTACTTCGGGAACTGGCAGAAGATCTCACCAAGTCTCTCTCCATCATTTTTTATCAATCCTTTGCTTTCCTTTTTCAACTGTCATTTTTGTTTGTACTCTCTGTTAAATTGTTGAATTTAAAATACTGTCTAACTGCCATAAGAGAAGGAATAAACAATAGATGTGAGTGAGAAGAGGGTCACTTTTATTATGCATTTTTTTTTAAGTTAATGTGAAAAGAAATTTTCAGTGTATTTAAGAAAGCTAAATGCCACAGTTTCTTACTGTACTACAACAACTGTAAACAACCAAATGGCTAAGGTTTTGAGGGTGTTTTTTTCAGGAAAAAAATGCATTCCTTAACATTTTTCCCATTCAAAACTTCAATAAAAACCCAGTATATTAATCCAAAATCTTTCAAGGAAAGTAAGTGGAGAGTAAACATGTCATACATACCTGCTTCCAACAGCCTTGAACAAATAATAATCAAATCTGGTGGCAACTACACAAAAGAAAAAAAAAAAAAGTACTTTTCAAAATAACTCAGAAAAAAAAAAGAAAAAGAAAAGTCACTGAGGTTTTGGATTTTAAGTCTTCAATTGCATGAAGGTTCTTTGTCCATTACAATGACTTCCCTTTTGTGAACTGAAGGTTGTATGAACAGCCATATTAGGCCAAATCTAAGATTAGTCTCCTATAGCATCAATATCCTGTTTCCTCTCATGTTCTCTGATGGATATTTGGAGAATAAATAAATTTTCCAGTTTAAAATCAAATTCCATATGTAGGCTCTGTTACTTGCAGCAATTAGCCACCTGCAGAACCTACAGAGATAATTTCAGAGGTGAATTGTTGATTAGATTCCAAAAGATTGACAGTGTTTTTTTTTTCTTAAATTAGTACAGTACACTGATTACTGTTGCTGTCTGCAGCAGGGGTGGGATAGGGGAAGGTTAGGTTTACACTGCAGAAATAAATGCTGTGGGATGCTGACAGCAACTGAGGCTGGATAAGCAGATGGGATTTACTGTGCTGCCTGCCAAGGGAGAACAGATATCCCCCTCCTGCGCCCTAGGCAGAAAGACATCATTTTATCCCTTCTCCCTTGCAGCTTACCCTTTGGGGTACATTTACCTCTGACAAACAGTGTATCATTCCTTTGTGACAAGAAATTCTTTCATACTTGGCATGTTATTCTCTTAAAAGTCAGGGTTATTCATTTATTTGTTTGTCTGTCTGTTTAGGAGTGCGGCCACATGATCAAAGTGTTTCTCTCTGTCACAATTATTTCCAATCATCTGACCTACAGTGCAGGTTACAACGTAGAATACGATCTATATCCTCTGCACTACTTCAATAAATTAAAACTGAGTATCAAATCACTTTGGTTTCCCATATAAGAGTGCAGGCCATGGAGTTTTAAACGTCTCTTTTACTTTTTCTTCTGTTCTACAGCTTTCGAATGCAAAATTAGAAAGTTAAGGGGAGTTAGAGGCTATAGCGCACCAGGGAAACCATGATCTAATTGCTTTCATGGAAACGTGGTGGGATGATTCGCATGGCTGGAGTGTCAGAATAGATGGCTACAGGCTCTTTAGAAGGGATAGACAAGGTAAGAGAGGTGGAGGGGTAGTGTTAGATATTAAGGAATGCCTCGATTCTCATGAGTTAAACATTGGTCATACCCACGTGGAATGTTTATGGATAAGGTTAAAGAGGAAGGCCAATGAGGCTGATATCTTGGTGGGAGTCTACTACAGGCCACCTGACCAGGATAAAGAAACTGATGAGGTGTTCTTTCAACAGCCTGGAGATGTCTTGCATTCACTAGCCCTTGTTCTCGTGGGGGATTTTAACTTACCAGATATCTGCTGGAAGTACAACACAGAAGAAAGGGGGCAATCCAGGAGGTTTCTGGAATGTGTGGATGATAACTTCCTGTTGCAGCTGGTAAATGAACGTACCAGGGGTAGTGCCCCACTAGATCTGCTCTTTACAATAGAGAAGGGCTGGTAGAAGACGTGCTGGCTGGAGGTCATCTGGTCCACAGTGACCATGATATGATAGAATTTTCAATATGTGGTGAAGCTCGGAGGACTGTCAGCAAAACCTCTACCTTGGACTTCCGGAGGGCTGACTTTGGACTGTTCAGGATGAGGATTCGGAGAATGCTTTGGGAAGGAGTGTTCCTAAATAAAGGGGCATGGGACGGCTGGGCTTACTTCAAGAATGCAATTCTGAAGGCACAGGAGCAGGCTGTTCCTATGCGTCAGAAAGCAAGCCGTCAGGGTAGAAAACCAGCCTGGCTGAACAAGAAGAACTCAGGGAAAACAAAAAAACAAACAAACAAAAATAGAGCATATCACCTTTGGAAAAAGGGGCAGGTGAGCCATGAAGCATTTAAGGGTGTTGTCAAGTTACGTAGAAAAAGAATTAGAGATACAAAAGCTCAGTTAGATCTTAAGCTGGCCAATTCTGCTAAGGATAACAAAAAATGCTTTTATAAATACATTAATAAGAAAAGGAGGGTCAGAGAAAATATTCACTTCTTACTGGAGGAAGGGGGGAGCATAGTGACAGAGGACAAGGCTGAGATACTTAACACTTTCTTTGCCTCAGTCTTCAACACAAAAATAGATTAACCTCAGGGTAACTGGATTCCTGGGTTGGAAGGCAGGAATGGGGAGCAGAATATCCCTCCAGCAGTCCAGGAGGAGGTAGTTAGGGACCTGCTGTGCCACTTAAATCCTCACAAGTCTATGGGTCTGGATGGGATTCACCCTAGGTTCCTTAGGGAGCTGTCACAGGAGCTGGCTTGGCTGCTCTCCATCATTTATCAACAGTCCTGGCTAACTGGGGAGGTCCCAGATGACTGAAGACTGGTCAATGTGACGCCCATCCACAAAAAGGGCTGGAAGGATGATCCAGAGAACTATAGGCCTGTCAGCCTGACCTCAGTGACTGGCAAGGTTATGAAACACATCATCATGAGTGCCATTGAGCAGCACATACAAGACAAACAGGGGCTTAGACCCAGTCAACATGGGTTTAGGAAGTGAAGGTCCTGCCTAACAAATCTGATCTCGTTCTGTGACTGAGTGACTGGCTGGAGAGACGAGGGGAAGGATGTGGATGTGGTCTACCTGGACTTCAGCAAAGACTTTGACAAAGTCCCCCACAGCATCCTCCTGGAAAAGCTGATAGCACATGGCCTGGACAGGTGCACCCTCCACTGGGTTAGAAACTGGCTGGGTGACCAGGCACAGAAGGTTGTTGTCAATGGTGCCACATCCAGCTGGTGTCCGGTGACCAGTGGGGTCCCCCAGGGTTCGGTCCGGGGCCCGGT
>JANHFX010003840.1:39342-53125 GCA_027560015.1 Chloroceryle amazona
ATATATTTTAAGGAACTTGCTTAAGAAATTTTACAAATCAAAATAGCACATACTGAAATTGCCAAAACGTTTTGTTAGATCTTCTGGGAATCATAATTTCCTTTTCATTTGTTTGAAAATATAGTGGTTTAGGACATATATAATAAATTGTTATTCATATTAGCAGAGCATTTCTATCCAGATCCAGGAAACACATCAAGATCCAGATTCTGACATACATGGTTTCCTCATGGAACATTTTGATTTTGTATTGAAAACTAAACGGTTGAGGTTTTGGAGGTTTCTGCAGAATCACACTTTTTGCCTAAGTCCAGCTCTTCCTGACAGGCCCCTGGAGTTAGCTTTTAAGAAATAGTTGGTTGTCATTTTGGTTTATATGTCAAGTGTATGATCTCTTAAACACATAATCATACACCATACAAGACACTGTAGATGGGACATGTTCTGCTTGACTTATGCAAAGTTCCTGCATCTAAATTTTATGAACCCTAAATAAGTATCCTTTGCAAGAGAAGCATGTATGGAGTCCAACTAGTTGTGGAAAAGTTTGTGGCAGTGAAAGCCTCTGAACTGCAATGCTATCCAGGTTGGACAGTTTTCCTCTCTGCAGAGCTCGTTAAAGGTTCCTCCTCTCCCCATTAACTGCAAAGAAACATGAACACTTATTTCACACAGGCTGCTTCATTCCATACATAAAAATAAATGGACGTTAGATGCCTAGATTAGATGGTCTGAATCCTGTTACGCCTTTAATATTTCCATACAACTTGTAGCTACAAACCTACTCTCATTCTACACTTTGTGATTTTATGTCACTAATGTATAAAAGAGATAAAGTAGAGGATAAAAGTTATCAAGCTGCAATTTTCTTTAGCTTCTTTTACACAGTCAGGTTCATGGTTTTGGGAAGTGTCTTATTCCTTTATAATACAGCATGTACAACCATACTTTCTTGTGCAATTCCCCTCTTCCCTCCTTCCCTACTCCCAGGAATAGGGAAGAGCACTGCAAGATGACTATGTCTCCTAGTGTTGTTCTTTAGACAGGCAAACTATTAAAAAGATATAACTCATCTTTGAATGAATTTTGTAATAGGTCTCTGAAATGAGAGCAAAAACTGTTTTCCTAATGGGATTGTATAAATAATGGCACTGCAGGTGGGCTAACACATATGCAGAGTATAACTGGCACTAAAACTGTGTAAAGTAGTGTGGAAGCTGACTGCTAGTTGTACTCATTCACAAGATGGATTAGTGAATTAAAATCTCATTACCTGCGTTACATTACGTAGCCTTGTTATGTGTGATTATCAAAGTCAATTTGCTGCTATAACTTGATGACCAAACCTAAGGAGAACTTCTTCAATATCAAGTGTTAACAGCATCACAAGAGTTCAGACTATAAACCATGTGCAATTTACTGGTGTTGTCATGTTACTGTTTTTAAATTCTTGTCCTCCATTCTGCTGGTATGCAGTCATAAATCAAAACTCACCTTTACAGAATTAAGAGCAAGGCAGGAGATGAATATTCTTACTTTTATGCTGATTCAAAGTCTCATTTAAGACACTAAGAATCAGGTAAAAAGAATGAGAGGAAGAAGTTATATTCAAAATCTGAGTTTCATTTGTACTAACTTAGAGCCATTACGACTACTAGGAGGAATTACACAGTCCTTCATAAAATCAACATTTAAACTTTTTCTTTAAACTCTGGAACATAGTGTTAGGTCTGAATTCAGAACAGGACTAAACTCAAGACTGTTTTTTTCTCATCACCAGTGGCTTCTGAAAGCAAGGTTGAGAGAATGAAATGTATTGTTATGATCAAAATTGCATGAGTTGAGGATAATGACTTATCCTAACTCAATATCCTCCAGAATAATAACCTTTAGAGTTACTTCCCCTTTAATCTATAAAATGCAATTTTGCCAGAACTATTATAACAAACAGTAGAAACCTTACAAAGCACATCCCCATACATTTATCATAAAGGAGTTTTGTGATGTTTTTTTTTTAAATCAGCCAGAAACTGTTAGAGTTTAGGGAAATTCTTTAAATACATAAATCTGTCACCTGTGAATACAACTGAAAATACAAAATGAGCACTCAACTCATTTCTAGCAGGTGACTTGGTTATTCTTGCAAGGTCACTGCTGTTCCTTTCTTAGCAGCTAGAGAAACTGCTGGGCCGGTGAAGCAGTCTGCAATCTAAGTGGCTACTGAATCTTCAGTCTGTAACCAGCAACACCCTCTCAACCACTAACTGTCCAACTGGTTTGGATATAATGGGTACCCCATTTGCTGTTAGGGAAATTGTGCTGTCAGTATTGCATTCATTACTTTCTAATGAGCATTGTGAAACCTTGTCTGTGAAAGGTACTTAATGTGTAAAAAGTTCCCTTTTATTTTTTCCTCATTAGGAGTTACTGAAGCATGAAAAAGGACAGTAGGATTGACACTGATAGGTATCTATGCTAAAAGTTAGTGGATATAATTATCTTGTCTTTGTCACTCTAGTCTGTAGTTTAATTTGCTGTTCAGAAGCTGAAGACAAATCTATGAGTTAAAGCAGTTATTTAAGTATAAAATTCTTCAACCTTCATTCTGAATGAGAAGTGCTCTACTCACAGATTTCATTAGGGATATGGGGTTTTGCTCACCAAATCTAATCAAATTTGTGGTGAATGTGGAAAATCATGATAGGTTTTCTAAGGAAGAGGGCTCTTGTGGAAGTAGGAATTTGTGGTACTGGGTTGCGTGTGAGAATGCGTTTTGCTTCCCTGTTCCCCATCCAGCAGTACGACAAATAGATTTTGATTCAGAATGGGAACAAGGTAAATACCTATGTCACTATGTAGTCACCACTGTGCCTTGCTATGATAGAAGCAAAACTTTCCAGTCAAACAGAATTAATTCTAGATAAAAACACTAACTCTGTGCATGGAGCCCACTGGAATCACACGTGTATCCAGAAAGGAGACAAGAGCTCCTGCAATAGCAACTTGAATTATTAGTTTTGAATTATTAATTCTTAAAGTATGTTATAATATTTTTGACAGTAGCATAAAATAATATTTTCAACTTATTCCTGTAGTTAAACTCTTTATGGACATACAGACATAACATATTATTATTGCCTACAGTTTCCAGTTAAAATTAGTATTACTTTATTTTAGTCATTTAACACATACATGCTGTGCATTTTCAGAAGAGAAAAATGTGAAGTGTTTTGTTATGAATTTATTAACAACGGTTACAAAAAAAGAGCTGTACTAATCCTGAATTACAACACTTATATTTTACATCATTAACCAGTCTTTTCTACTGTAAAATTGAGGTAGAAGAATAATGTGATGCAATTTTGGCAATATGCTTTTATTGTAACCACACTACCTGCTACTGCATTGTTTATGAAGTGATGAGTCTTGTACTGAATGGAAATTTACATACAATACAATATCATAGAAACTGTTTCTTGCGTAGTGAGAAAAAAGTGATAGAGGAATAAAAGAAAAAACTTCTGCTGATGTTTCACCTATACACTGTTCTTGCAGGTGTGTACTTTCATTTCTTTCACTGGAATAAATGATCTATCTCAGACAAAATAAGATAAAAAAGAGCCTTTTTGTTTCCTATGCTGTAAATGTGTTGTCATAAATTAGACATTATATAGCACTTTGCTCAACTGAAATGGTAAAAGAAACTCTGAATAACTGTGTTTTGTAGATCACATGCCTTATAATATAAATGAATGTGGAGTGTATTGCAAGACAAACTTATCTTGCAAAATAACTGGATTTACTGATGTGTTACTTACAATTCAAGTTTCTCGAACAGTTGTTGCCAGGTTTGTCCCTAAGGACTCAGCAGTCATTTGCCGGAAGGTATCTCAAGAGAGAGCTCACATTCTTCCCAAGGCACTGAGTCTGTAGATATTTCCTCTGATAGTGAAGTGATTGGCTAAAGAATAAACAAAAACTATTCCTTGCTTTCTAATTTGGTAACAGATAAATACAACAGCAATTTTCATATTTATGTATATGCAGCCCTGCAGAGGTCTTAGGGGTATAGCTGTCCTTGATGAACACAATCCCCTCTCCAAAGGTAATGCAATTGCATGGATTCAGTCATTTAAATGCTGTCAGGAATCTGAACATCTCTCTGTTATAGCCCAGCAGTTCAACCTGTTGAACACATCTGATGGTCAGTGAGTTTTAAGAGTCTCTTTGTCATTTTACGCTGTGTAATCCACTGCTTTTAAGTTCTACATATTTCAGGTTTTATCTTGAATACTTCCATCATCTTGCACTTACCTTTCATATTGCAAAACCTTAGAGATATTCATGCAGTAAATACATGTATAATATTGAGAATAAATTAGATTTCATCTGAAATACAGTTCTGTTAGACATAATTTCAGTGTTCATGACACTAGGCTTCTTGACATAAACTGACTGTGATTCACAAATCAACATGGGCTCCTCAAAACAGTTTTGTAAAAACAGTGTATCTATTACATTCCATCAGTCCTTCTATAATAAAAGATGAAACAGATTTGACTGTTTAAAATAAACAATAGAAAGGAGATGTCAGTTCCATTACTGTTTGCATCTCTATCTGACATCATGGTACACACTAAATTCTGACCAAATAGATGATGCTAATCTGCCTAATAAAAGTGAAAGCTTAAATGGTGGCGTTCAATTTGGAACATTCCACAGCAGAGCTATCCTGCAAAGTTGTTATTTGATTTGTCACCCAGCTTTTCTGTTCAGTGCTCTGACTGATCACTTGTCTCTGAAGGATGCTTTATAAGCACCATCATTTAGATTCCTTGTTCTCACATATTTTATCACTGTTTGAATGTGTATGTATGTATAAAAATGTTGCACAAAACCCTCAACATAATCAGCATTTTGAAAATGACTTCCTGGCTCTTATAGTTCAGCAGCTAAATCCCTAATATGAATACCAAATAAAAACAAATAAGGTACTGCTGTGCCTGCAGATGTGGATGACTGAAAGCTTAACCAGATTTTATAATAATTAAGATTACATTTTATGCCATATAGTTTCATATCTTTTTTGTGCTTGTCTAGAGCACAGTATTGTTCTGATTACACTGATATTATTCCTTGTTACATGCACAGTATAATGACTCACAGTGTATATGCAGAAAGTGAACTAGTATCTGATTTACATTCCTATTAACTGAAGTTTGGTTTTCTGAACATAAAAGTTTCAAGCAATCTTGCTTTGCTCTTTCATTCTGTGTTAGTAACCATTGAAATACAGTCTTTGAAGTCTTCAAACTGAATAAGGCACTGCTATGTATCTCATTTTCTTTTGGTGGACATTTGCAAGGATGGCAATGAGTTAATTTGATGTTGTTGGTGGAAAAGCCCTTCTGAGATTTGTATCAGTGGAATTTCTGACAGGATTTCTGCTATGTGCCCTTGCCAGAATAATAACTACAGCTGATTCCCAAATGTGCTCATCCAGAGTGAATTCGCAGATTTTCAACAGTGCATGAAAAATTGCATTTTTTGTCCCAGTTGTAGGACTCTGGCCAGGCTGGGCAAGGAGAGGAAATTAATGTGGGAGTGGAAGGATTAGCCAGAGCCCCTGGTGACCGGGGCTGTCTGTTTCTAGTGCTTTGAGTAGAGCAGCAAAACAAAATAATGGGTTAATAACAATACTAATCACAGGGTCACAGGATGTCAGGGGTTGGAAGGGACCTTGGAGATCTTTGAGTCTAATCCCCCGCCGGAGCAGGGCCATGTAATCCAGCACAGGTCGGAAAGGAACACATCCAGGTGGGTCTTGAAAATCTCCAGAGAAGGAGACTCCACAACCTCCCTGGGGAGCCTGTTCCAGTGCTGCATGACCCTTACAGTAAAGAAGTTGCTCCTCATGTTGAGGTGCATCTTCCTGTGCTCCAGCTTACATCCATTTCCCCTTGTCCTGTCACAGGGCACAAGTGAGAAGAGGCTGCCACCCTCCTCCTGACACTCAGCCCTCATATTTATAAACATTTATTAAATCCCCTTTCAGTCTTCTCTTCTCCAGACTGAAGATCCACAGGTATCTCAGCCTTTCTTCATAAGACACGTGTTCCAGTCCCTTAATCATCCTTATAGCCCTCCATTGGACTCTTCTGAGTACATCCTTGTCCTTCTTGAGCTGGGGAGCCCAGAACTGGACGCAATATTCCAGGTGAGGTCTCACTAGGGCAGAGTAGAGGGGGAGCAGAACCTCCCTTGATCTGCTGGACACAGTCCTCTTAATGCACCCCAGGATACCATTGGCTTTCCTGGCCACAAGGGTACATTGTTGTCCCATGGAGAACTTCTTGTCTACCAGGACTCCCAAGTCCTTCTCCACAGGACTGCTCTCGAACAGATCACCTCCCAGCCTGTACGGGTCTAATTTATTATTCCTTCCCAGATGAAGGACTCTGAGCTTATCCCTGTTAAACCTCATGAAGTTCTTCTTTGTCCAGCTCTCCAGCCTGGTAATGGTAATAATAATGATAATGGTAGTAATAATAAAGTAATCCCTCCAGTATTGATGGACTGTGTGTTGCAGAGGTTGAGGAGTTGTGCCTGCAGGACCTGGCATGACCCCACCCCAGAGGTGTGGACGAGTAGAGGCAAATATGTTCTGTGTTCCTGAGACAAAGAGAACATATTTCCTGAGTCTATTACAAGATGTAGGGTGATTTTTTCAACTTTGAATTTTTTGGTGTTTGTAACCTAATTTGATTTAACTTCTAGTCCCACAAGAAAAATAGGCAAAAAGAATCCAAAGAGATAATGAATATAACTCTATTAAAGTAGAAAAAAATGTGTCTCCACAAAAAAAAACAACCAACCAAACGAAAAAAATACACCAATAAAGAGCCCAAGGCCATGCCTAAAACCTGATTCACATGTTGCAGACTAATTTATACATTAAGGTCTAGCTGACTTTGTGTGTGTGCATACATCTGTGTGTGGGCAGGCAGCTCTGTTATTAGGACTATTATCAGAGCTGACAATAGAATTAAATTTTCTAAACTGCCTCTTCCCCATGGTGGGAAACTAAATTTCAGGGTTAGATATGTCATGTGTTCTCCAGTAATGTAATGAAACACCAATCAAATTTGTTCTGCAGAAAATTTAGTCTTGGAAAATAGGATAAGAAAAAAATCTTGCAATAGCAGAACTGTGTGATAATCTTTTGTCATGAAGGCTGATTTTACTTGTTGTTATGTAGGAGAAAGAAAGATGCTATCCCACATAAGTCAGTGTGGTATTCAATTACATACTGGTGTGGTAATTTTTTTTTCAGTTTTCTTCACTAGATGACTCTTTCTTGTTTCTACACAGTAACTGAAGTCTAACAGAACACTGCCGCCCAAACTCCAAAAGGTGCCAAAATATAAGAAAATGAATGACTGAAGACAGACTTTCTTTATTGTTTTTAATTAACTAGTGAGAAATTAAAGTAAGCATACTCTTATTTCAAGTAATTGTTATTGTCTGGGGAAAGAAGATGTTACCAGCTTGTAGAAATGTTTTGCTTATTTTCATACAGGTATTTGTGGGGATGGGGATAAGGAGAGGAGAATGAGCTTTCATTATGGCCATGTCCATATTTTGATGTCGATTTATTGCCTGGTTGGAATTAGAATAGCCAGCAGAAAAATATTTTGTTCAATGATGTGTACTAACTGCACTTTTTTTTTTTTTTTGAAATTTCCCTCCTGGCATTTCACTTTGTTTCAATAATCAGCTCAGAAGAATGCAAAACCAGAGGGAAGTTTTAACAATGGAATAGATATTGGAGGCTAATTGCAAAGAAATCATTAGCTGGGATGATTGTATTAGTGGATGCTGACTTGACATCATCAGACACATGGGCTTGAGGTAAATACAGATCTGGATTTATTGTTAGGAGGAAAAAAAATACTTTAATATTAAAAACTTGAAATTTTCCTCACAGTACACTGAGCAGAACAGCTATTTCTGTGTTGTAAGTCAGAGAAATATCAAAAAAATGGAGAGTGTACTCATACATCATCTCAGTTAGTCCAAGAGAAATGACGCAGGACCATTCTTAGCTTTTGCTTTTTTGAAATAGAGATAATAATTCACCTTCCAAGAAATAAGGTCAAAAAAGACAGGAGTTATTAGATCAAAATGAATTCTAAAAAACCTGCATTTGCCTCAGTTGGAGAAAGCATTTCCTTTCAAATCATCCCTTATTTACAGTTTAGAATTAAATTCCAATAAAATGCAATTTTACAATAAAACAAACAAACCCACCATATGACAATGAACAATTTAAAATTACTTAAGAGACAATGGCCACCTAAACTACAAACATGTTAGGTAAACCACAAAAGAAAAGACAGATCTCAAACAGTACCTTTAAAAAAAGTGATTTTTTCCTCCCTTAGCATCTTAAAATAAGATGTTTATAAGATCTTCAGATCTGTAGGTGTTTAACACATAATAGGAGACATAGACTTTGGTGCTTTTATTGCTTGGATTTGGGCCATTACAGGAGCTTTAAAAGAGACTGATACAACCTTAAAAAAGTCACCTTTAAGGTTGACAGGTAGAAACATTAACTTCCCTGAAAAAAATCTGGGGTTTTTGGTGGTTTTTTTTGTTTGTTCATTTAGTTTTTGTTTTTTCCTCTCTAAGTATGACATGCTGACGGAGAAAAAGGAAGCATTTATCATTCTCAAAAGAACATTCTATTTTGATGGGGGGTGAATGTCTTGGCACAGTGCCCGACATTCAGGTCTCGGTCATTAAGGAAAGTTTCTTATTTTATTTTTAGGCAGGTGGAGTGTGGGGCCTGTTAACCATTGGGGGCAGTTGGACTAGTTGACCTTTGAGGGTCCCTTGCAATGGAAACCATGATTCTATGGCAAATGATGCATAAAATAAAATTGCTTTAGCACAACCAGAAATCGCAATGATGTTCCTGAAGTAGAACAAGCCACTTTGCAGTGTTCTTATGTAGTCCAGTAATTACTCTTGGAAAGGTTGTCATGCAGGATGGTGAACTTTGGAGAAAGACTCACATCATCTTAGGTGCCCTGTGCTCCAGATCCCAAGACCAGCTTAGAGACCTGTTTGTTTACAACAGCTAGTGCAAAATATTTTTATAAACATGCCTAGTTACAAGGCAGAGTTTCAGTGTGGAAATCCACCACCACCTCTCTTGTCCCTCTTGCAATGAGTTTGTGTTTACAGAAGTTATTAGCTCATAAATATATGGTTCAGGCCAGGAGAGAAAGAATCCCTGTTGGACAGTACATGTATGTGGCAAAGATTAGTTTATCTTGGACTTTTGAGCCTTAGAAATTACCAACTATGGACTTGTGGTGTTATCTTTAATACCGTGACTGGGATGATCACAGTCCTGATGGTGGCACACAAAAGAGATGTAAAAAAACAGTAGCTTGTTTTTTCTATGCATAGCTGGCACAGGACCAATACCATAATTTAGGTGTCAATACACAGGACCTCACTCAAATTCACTGGTGACTGTGCAAGACTAATTGAGCTGTTCTGTATGACTGTCTGCTATGAGTTTGGCTGTATCTGCTTCAGAAGTGAGACTTTCTGGCGTCCAGATCCTTCATAAATGTCCCTGTGGTAATCACCTGCTTTGGGCATCCCTCCAAGAGCTCTGGGTTTGAAACAACTTTCAGCAGTGTGCCAGATCACTTCTGCTCTTATTCATAGTATACAAAATGGGAAAGAATAGAAAATATCCCATTTTCTTTATCTCTGTGAGGGCTAAGGTGTCCTCATTCCTTTCATATGACTCAAATACAGTTGAAAACATTTACAGAAACAGTGAGAATCTGTACTGAATGAGGCAAACTTTTTCTTAAAATAAAACTGAAAAGTAGAAGGCAAAATTTAGGAATCAATATATTCTGCCAAATCACTTTACAGATATGCCTTTTCTAAACCAAGAAGAAGATGGAGATAAGAATTTGCCATGGAAGTGGAGGATGGAGAGGAGGAAGAAGGTATTTGGGAGGTGAGGAGTGAAGTTGATACATCTGAGTGACTGAAACTTTTAAGGTATCCTACACATCTGATTTAGCACGAACCTTTCCAGCAGGCCAGTAAATGGCAGTTTCCTAATTCATCAGGCTCAACTCTGCAAACATTGCTGGACTATAGAAGAACATGGTCAGGTCAACAAACTGGTAAGTACATCATTTTTGTGTGAGATTTGTTTTAGAGATATAGGCAGCAAGGATTCGGTGAGGAGAAAAAGAAAGAGCTTTTAGACGGTTTGAGTTTCTGGGAGCAGAGAGTAAAGAAAAAAGCTTATGTGTAGAAGTACGTAGGAGAAAAATAATCAGTTCTTAAGCTTTGTTCCTGTTTGAGAGCACAGAGAGAGATGAAGCCATCTCTTATCCATCAAAGATTTCATCAAGGCAACTGTCGAAATCAGAAACCCGTTAGTAAGGTAAGGACACAACAAATTGTCTGCTATGCTGTACACCTATTTACAACACAGTTTTCAGTTTCCCTTGGTTTTTTCTTCATTTTCATTATGAATATCTGGACCAGGTTCCAAGCATTGCTAGGCATTTGAAGTATGGTTAGTTGAAAAAATTCCTTTATCTCTCCTTGAAAAATACTAAAGGATGGACATAACCAGCATAAACTTACCCATAACTGGGGAAAAATTAGATTTAAAATATCATTTTCTGGCAGTAGTACAATGAAAACAAATATGATTTTATACTGTAGAAAGTAGGAAATGAAGGAGGGAATTAATGTATGTGTGTACATATGCACATGTGTGTGGATGTGCATGTGTGTCTGGTCAGAAACATTGATCCTGTTTGCATACCTCCCAAGTGCCAACATGAAGGACTGCAAATTCTTTAGGACTTGAATAATGCTTTGTTCACATTTGTAATGAGAAGAAGCTAAAAGTAGATCACATTTTTAGTCTACTGCTAAAAATCACTCCTTGGCTTGATTCAGGTTAAATTCTTACTGTGTAGCAAAATGGGAGCAATGAGTTTGCAAGTCAGTTTAAAAAGTTGCAGTCTTGGCTTCTCAACAATAACCAAGATACCAAAGAAGTAAATATCTGGAATGATTTTTTACTATAGTATTTTCAAGACTATCTCAAGCACTTTGGTCTAGCAAATGGGTTTTATAGTGTAGTTGAGGCATAATAGGTGAATTTATTGTAACAGCTTTACCCTGACGCTTACTATTTCTCACTTCAGGGCACTATTTGTGTAAGGGAAAGCATTAAGTGGAGAATATTCTGTTCTGTGTAACTCTTACGTATGTCTACCTCTTACTGACACCAGTCATTTGGCACCTAGCCACCACACTGTGAGTATATTCTTTTGATCTTCTTTTCATCACTCTGACAATATTCACTGGATGTCATGCTGAAATCTGAGGATAAATACAAGTGTATGCAGTATATACGCCCCATATCTTCTTAATTCAAATGTAGAGGCAGATGTTCAAGCAGTTTTTGTTTTATCCAAGTCAGTTCATGCAAATAGCAGTTATTTCAGTGCATAGTCAATAGCTGGTTTTACACGTAATGATTATTATAATAATTGCATGCACAGGGTATGCAGTACTAGAGTATTTACACAGGATATTTGAAAGCATTATATGATTTTGTATTCCAATACAGAATGCAGAACTAGGGAAATGAGGTATTAAATCTCCAATCAAAAATAGGTACCTTGCTTGATAGCATTCGATTTGAAACATAAACACAAACCACAGTGTTTCACAAACAAGGTATTTTATCAAGTATGTTCACATCTAGAGTAATTATGCTAAATACACTAATTGCCTTTAGAGCTTCATAAATCTTTTAATGTTGTTCAAATTCTATTTTAAGTAAGACATAATACTTTGTTTTTGATAAGCCTGTTAGTGGTTTATACATGTAGAAACATTCAGAACAATGAAACTACACAGTTTCACTAAGCATTGCATAAGCTTGTTTGGAAACAAGTAGCCACAGTTAGCTGTTAGCACAGTACTTCTAACTTAACAAATATTATTGATCATAAACTGCAGCAGAGGAAACTGCCATTAGGCAAATGAACAGATTCTGATATATTCTTGAAAGGTGTAATAGAACAGTCAGATAAGGGCAGTCATGTTCTGAAAAATAAGCCAGACTGATAAATCTTTAAACTAATTTGGGCTCAAGATGAACATTTAAATGTGATTAGTTATGTTACTTCATTTGCTACTTTACAGGAAGAGAAGTGACCTGGGACTTCTGTAATTCTACTGCTTTTTAGCCTAATGACGAATTTGCCTTACCAAAAGATGCAGAAGTAATTAATATAGTAAAATTAGGAGGTATATGTCTGGAATAAAACACAGTATGACCAGCTGGTACTGGCAGAGCTATCAGAATCTTCTATTTGGGATATTAAAAGTGAGAAATTGTATTGTGTTGGGTTTACATGTAAGAGATTTGATAGCGAGGGAGCTGCAGGAGTAGCTTCTGTGAGAAGATTCCAGAAACTTCCCCATGTTGATCAAATTCTATTGGAGGATGAATGAGGGAACTACAGGCCAGTCGGTCTCACCTCAATACCTGGAAAGAACTTGAGTAGATCCTCCTGGAGGAAATTCTGAGGCAGAAGTATAATGAAGAGGTGACTGGGTACAATCAACACAGCTTCACCAGGGGCAAATCATGCCAGACAAACCTGGTGGCCTTCTATGAGAAGGTCACAACATCAACAGACAAGGGAAGAGCATCTGACATCATTTACCTGGTCCTGAGCAAACCCTTTGACACTGTCCTGCACAATATCCTGGTCTCCAAGCAGGTAAAATACAGGCTCAACGGATGGACAATTTGGCGGATAAAGAACCGGCTTGACGGCCACACCCAAAGAGTGGCCATCAATGGGACCATGTCCAGGTGGAGGCCAGTGGCAAGTGGAGTCCCTCACGGATCAGTACTGGGACCAGTCTTGTTTAACATCTTCGTTGGAGACATGGACAGTGGCACTGAGTGCACCCTCAGCAAGTTTGCCAATGACACCAAGCTGTGTGGGGTGGCTGACACACTGGAGGGTAGGGGATGCCATCCAGAGGGACCTTGACATGCTGCAGAGGTGGGCCCATGCCAACCTCATGAAGTTCAACAAGACCAAGTGCAAGGTCCTCCATCTGGGTCAGGGCAATCCCAAGCACCAATATAGGCTGGGCAGCAACTGGCTCAGGAGCAGCCCTGAAGAAAAGGACTTGGGAGTACTGGTGGGTGAGAAGCTCACCAGGAGCCATCAGTGTGCTCTTGCAGCCCAGAAGGCCAATCGTATCCTGGGCTGCACCAAGAGAAGCGTGGCCAGCAGGTCAGGGGAGGTGATTCTCCCCCTCTACTCCACTCTCGTGAGACCCCACCTGGAGTACTGTGTCCAGTTCTGGAACCCCTATTACAGGAAAGATATGGACGTGCTGGAACATGGCCAAAGTAGAGCCACGAGGATGAGCAGCAGGCTGGAACACCTCTCCTATGAGGACAGTCTGAGATAACTGGGGTTATTCAGTCTGGAGAAGAGAAGGCTCCGAGGAGACCTTATTGTGGCCTTCCAGTATCTTAAGGGGTCCTACAAAGAAAGCTGGGGAGGGACTTTTTAGGCTGTCGGGAAGTGATAGGACTGGAGGGAATGGATTAAAACAAGAGAGAGGTCGATTCAGGTCAGACAATAGGAAGAATTTCTTCCCCATGAGGGTGGTGAGGCACTGG
>JANHFX010003840.1:53225-63545 GCA_027560015.1 Chloroceryle amazona
GGAAGATATAGATGGGAAACATACTGAATTTTCTAAGTATATTAATATTATATGTAACTTAATGTCCAAGAGAAAGGTCTTGATTTACGTATTTATATACACTTATATATAAATTTTACACATGTATTAGTACAATGACTTGCGGCAGGGGGGGATTAAAAGGACACAGATTATTGTCTCTTTTACCTTAGTCCTTTTCACAGTAACTTTCATCTATGTCATTTCTGACAAGGCTTTGCCATACTGTCAGGATGAAGAACATGAAATAAAGGATATTATTTCCATCTGGGAACCCAAATCTAATTGCCACATAACTTCTTCCATACTATCTGTCCTTTGTGCTTAGGAGTGGATAACAAACAGTAGTGGTGGTAGGATAGAATTCGACAACCTAGACATGTTGCTTGGGTCAATAATACTGCAGATTGTCTTTACTGCAGATGTGAAGCTTTGTCTCATTTGCCAGACTCAGCCTGTTCTAGACTGAATAACCTAATTTTCAAGAAGTTGTTCAAATAAAAACATGGAGAAATCAAAATAGTATATAAACTTGCAACTGGATAGATAGGTAGGTGGTTGTTTATTCTTATGTTTACTTTGTATTCCTATTTCTGTGCAAATTATATTGTGAATTTTACCAGAGAAGAGCAGGCTGAAAATCAGACTCTAAAAATGCAGTCATATTGAAAGATTCATATAAATGCAGGTATCTATGAAGAATAACTTGACATTATAATGGCCTGGATTACTTATTTTAATTGATAGTTTAATTGCTATCTTTTATACTTACATGCATATTTTATCTCATTTTACATATAGTAAAACTAAAGGTGACCAGAGTAAAAATGGAAAATGGAAAAGAAAGTGAAGTAGTGAAATACAAAAGAAAAAAAAAAAAATAAAATATATAGATTCATAGAATTATCAGGGCTGGTAGGGACTTTAAAGATCATCTAGTTCAAACCCCCTGCCAATGTCAGGGACACCTCCCACTAGATCAGGTTGCTCAGAGCCACATCCAGACTGGTCTTAAAAACTTCCAAGGATGGCGCCTCCAGCACCTCTCTGGGCAACCTGTTCCAGTGCCTCACCACCCTCATGGGGAAGAAATTCTTCCTAATATCTGACATGAATCGACCTCTCTCTTGTTTTGATCCATTCCCTCCAGTCCTATCATGGCCCGACAGCCTAAAAAGTCCCTCCCCAGCTTTCTTTGTAGCCCCCTTAAGATACTGGAAGGACACAATAAGGTCTCCTTGGAGCTTTCTCTTTTCCAGGATCAACAACCCCAACTCTCTCAGTCTGTCCTTGTAGGAGAGGTGCTCCAGCCTGTTGATCATCCTCATGGCCCTTCTCTGGACACATTCCAGCACATCTATATCCTTCTTGTAATAGAGTCCTTCTTGTAATATCTGCCTCGTTGTCCTTCTTCATCATTATCCATAATCATTCAACTGGTTCATCAAACTTGTTGACCTTCATGCAATCAAAACACTCTCTAATATAGAGAGCCTTCCTATCTTGCCTATTCCGCTTTTAGAGCTTGTAGTCATCCATTGCAGCACTCCACTCATAAGAGTTGTCCCACCAAGTTTCTGTAATGACAATTACACCATAGCAGTTGTGGTGTATAATGGCCTCCAGCTCCTTCTGCTTGTTTCCCATACTCCGTGCATTAGTATGAAGTCACTTGAACCTGTCTAACGACTTAATTCCTAACAACGGCCTGCCACCCTTAGGGTCAACTCTAGCAGGCCTAGTTTTATCCCTTTTCCCCTTCAGGGAATTTCCCAGGAAATTACTGGGAAATTTTTTCACAATTATGATTAATGTTATCTGTCCTTTGCAAAAATTCAGATGATAAAGGCAATAAATCTGTCAAGTAATTGGGAAGGAAATAATGAAAATGGCTGAATGAGTTGAAATAGTGAAATGGTTCATGGGCACAGGATCAGACGAGCATCAGATTCTTGCTTTGATGGTAGGTGTCATTTCTAAACAGTGTGTGGTTTTTTTGATGTCTTTTGCTATTTTGGTTTTGGGTTTTTGGTGTGTCTGTTTGTCAGGTTAATGCAAAACTGAAATCCTAAATGGAACATCTGACTTAATGTGCATATGTACAATGTACAAAAAATTGGCATTCAGTTCGGGAGTTTTACACAGCACATTCAAAGTTTTATGTATGATCGTGAGTGGACTTTTTGATCATCTGGTGAAGTATTATCCTAAAAGCAAAGTTATTTTTATTGATGTCCTGATGATCAACAATAGCAATATCAAGCTGAGTGTTGTGAGCACTAAAAAACCTCAGTGTTGAACAGACTTAAATCTGTGCAGAACTGAAAATCCACTGAAAGTATTAACACAGACCATTTCCAAGATTTAGTTCCTTGTAAGGGCAATTTTGTGAGAAAGGCAGGTTTTTTTTCCCATGGTCCTCAGAAGTACTGAGGTATTCATAATGCCCTAGCTATTTCTGCAACATTTACTTGTCTTTTAAAAAAGCTTTAGAAACTCAATATCAGTGTACACATAGCCCAGCTACTCACACTGACATGAAATCTCTTGAAAAATACCATTCTTATTCTGAGAAGGCAAATATCTGAGGCATGATTCCTTCTCTTCATATATCAAGAGCTCGAGTCTTAGTTGTATTTACTTTTGTGTATTTGTAACTATTTATAGATTTTTGTTATATGAACTGTTCAAAAGGGTGTTAATTTTGGAAGACAATAACAAATTCCATTTAAAAATGAAGCTGAACTGATGAGTAATCACAGATATATGAAAAAAGGAGATGTGCTGCAAAGCTGAAGTGACAGAAGAGGCAGAATAGCTCAGACAGGCTCATGGAGCTACCAAGTACTAGTGTGCCACTGGGAGAAAAACATGAAAACTGCTTAAAGGCAAGGATTGCTTCACATCTCTTTAATTACAGGTAAATTATTCTGTACCTTTAAAATCCCCATAGGCTTAAAAGTATTTTTTAAAAGTGAGATTAATTATAACAAGGCAAATATAATATGGGTTAACTATAGCATGAAATAACTCTAGTTAATTCAAAAGAGAAGTCTAATGTGGATGTGCAGAATTATGCAGGCTTTTTGTTTGTCTGCTTCACTGAATAGGTGGGATGTGCACTCTTGAGGACTCAGGGCAATGCCCTTCTGTTGTTGGAGCTAACAGGAATTTTTCCTTTGACTTCAGCAAGGCCAGTCACTTTGAAGGAAATGGTCAGATCAGCAGTTTTGACCTGACAGAAGGATATTAGACTGAAAGAAAATAGATGAGAAAACAACTTTTAATTAACAAACATGAGTTGTTCAGAGGAATATGCTGACTGTGCATTTTTTTTTTTTCCTGTCGTTGTGGAATGGAAAAGTCAAACCGAAGTTGCCCTCATCTTGACCTTAGAATATGTCCATCCTGCAGTTGTGCTCAGCACAAAGAAGATGGGATACTGTTAAAAAGCAATCCAAGTCTGCCAGCTCTAGTGTTCTGTCTCTGTGTAAAACCCAGTCTACAGTGATGCCTCAGCATTCTTGCTGATTTGGTTGAGCATTTTATTCTGTGGTTTAGAGTTCTGTGGTTTTTTTGTTTGATTGTGGTTTTTTGTTTGTTTGTTGGTTTGATTGTTGACTTTTTTTTCCTTTTTCTCTCTTTTTTTTTTTTTCTTTTTAAATGTTCTGATCAATCTGTCAGCTGCAATTTTTAGTTTCACATTTTTCTCAATTCCCCAGAAAGAGACAGTCTCAGAAGACATAGCAACCTAACATATGATATGGGACATTAAGAAAGGGAGTTGATTATGTTTTATTAGGGACTATATGCAGCAAACTGGAATTTGAGTTGCTCACAGTAACATCCATACCTGTCTGAAAACCTGCAAAATTATGCCAGAGAATTTATAGTGAATATACATCCAAATTAAAGGAACTGACTTCCTTCTATAAAATGATGTATGCTATACCACTGACAACCTGTATGAGGTGATTCTCTTGGGTTTTTATGGTTTCAGCTGTTGCCTCAGAGCTTCAATGTGAAAAATGCTTGGCACGCTTACAGCAGTTAATAAGACATTGTCCTTTCTTACTGTAAGAAAATTCTTGTTTGAACAAAAAGTGATTCTAATATAAAGCAAGAAAATACTATAATTGTCAGACCCTTTTAATTGTCATTCAATGCAAGCTATAAACAGCTGGTGCTATGGAAGAACATGATAATTTCTCCATCAATTAGGATGTCTCTAACACCAGGATTGTTTTTTGTTCATGGTGTATTAACTGTAAAAACAGGTTTGTGGCTCTACACTTCTTACACGCACACACACAAACAAAAGTATGACTTCTTGAAAAATGCTGGCTATAGATGACATCAGTTGACACAGGGTGACAGAAGGAAAGTTAAGAAACATTCCTTATGTCACTGGCATTCTTTCTGCTGATTGTTTATGCTAAAGTCAATCACCTGCAAGAGAGATTTGAATCTGAGAACTTTGTGTTTTCAAATTTAGCTCCCTCTGTGTGCTGCCAATGTTACTTCAATACACTGGGAAAGAAATCTTGGCACAGTTGAAATCAATTGCAAAACTCCTGTAGATTTTAACTGTGGCAGAATTTCAGCCAATATGATTATAAATAACATTAATCTTGCAGGATATTTCTCTTTGTTAACTGACAGGTTACCTAAGTGTTACGTATAGGTTAAATAAAAATAACAGGAAAGACACAGCAGTTACTGTGGTAGTAAGTGGCTGGGAAGAATGGAGAACGGGAGAGTAAAAACAAACCAGAAGGTGACAGAAAGCAATAAAACCCTTGGGGGTGGGGGACGGTGCAAGTATGCCATGAATAATTGTGTAATTCTGAACTGGCACTAGACACGTACAAATAATTCATACTAGGAAGACCAGTACAAAGAAGTGATGGTTTACTAAGACTTTTTTCATTTTTTTTTCTCCCTATTTCCCTTTCAGAAATTGATGATCTAGTTGAACTGTGCTGTTCCAAACTTCATCAGATAGATCATATGCTTTAAAAATGAGTCTTGAGGGATGTTTGAACGATGAGCACCATGTTGTTTACTGCTGTGAACTAAGAAGTATTTTGGAATTCGAAGCAGAAATATCTACACATTCAGCTAGTGAACTGGATTTCAAAGCTGACACATTCTTTGTAGATCAAACAAAAATGAGAACAAATAATGCAAATTGACCAACGAGCTACATTTGCAAAAAGAAGTATTTCAAGGACTGTACTATCATCATGTTCCTGCTTTGCTGTGCATAATTTTTAATGAAAATATTTTCATAAAAATGGCTTCAGATACTTTTCACTAACCAGGTGCAAGTATATGTGAAATTTTACCTGGATGGAAATATAGGGACATTCATCTGAATAAATAACAGGTCTACATTAGTACACTTATATGCTCATTAAATATATCCCTGTAAGAGTTGCTTGAAGAAACCTTTAATATTTACCACTTTCTACACAAGTAAAGCTTAAAAGTGCTAATAACTATGAAAATAATTCTGGAGTTTTCTAGATTTACTTTACTGAAGAAATTATAACCAGTTTTTTTGAGAACAATTTAGACAGTTTCAAATCACATCAGTAAGAACTACATGCACATATATGGAAAACATAACCTCCCAACTAACTGTGAATAGGCCTTGACATTATCCTGAATTTATAGTCATTCTGAAATAATTTTAAACAAAACTGTGAAATCAATGAATAGTTAAAAAATTCATACATCAGAAAGAGAGGTACTGCCTTCAAAAAAATGTGATTATCCATAAAATTTTCAATATTTGTGATACTGATTCAACAGCCTGCTTCAACAGCTTGAATTTTAAGGATCCTTGAGGAGACCAACCTGATAAGAATATCAAGATCTCTAGAATTAATCTAGCTATTTTTAGATGTCATGTTGATTTTAAAGGCTTGCACTGTTATTACAGCATCCCTACTAGTCAATCCAGACAACTTGATTAGTTCATATGAAAAAGCTTTCCACATGGGAAGGATAGATAAAATACACCAGTACAGGTTAGGAGGCAATCTGCTAGAGAATTGCTTCATGGAAAAGGACCTTGGAGTCCTGACAGACAAGAAGCCATCCATAATACAACAATGTGCCTTTGTGGCCAAGAAAGCCAATGGTAGACTGGGGTGCATTAAGAAGAGTGTGTCCAGCAGATCAAGGGAGGTTCTCTTTCCCTGCTACTCTGCCCTAATGAGACCTCACCTGAAATATTGTGTCCAGTTCTGGGTTCCACAGTTCAAGAGGGACAGAGGTCTATTTGACAGAGTCCAACAGAGGACTACAGGGATGATTAAGGGACTGGAACACCTGCCTTATGAGGAAAGGCTGAGAGACCTGGGGCTTTTTAGTCTGGAGAGGAGAAGATTAAGAGGGGATCTAATTAATGTCTATAAATACATAAGGGCTGGGTGTCACGAAGTCAGGGACAACCTCTTTTCACTCTTGCCTTGTGATAGGACAAGGGGCAATGGATTTAAGCTTGAGTACAGGAGGTTTCACCTCAACATGATGGAGAACTTCTTTACTTAAGAGTTGTAGAATTGTTGCACTGGAACAGAGTCCACAGAGTCATTGTGGAGTGTCCTTCTCTGGAGACTTTCAAGACCTGACTAGATGCATTTCTGCATCTGTCCTGTTAAAGGGTAATATGGCAGAGAATAAACCCCCTTGCTTTCAGCTGTTCCTCAGATATCAGAGGGGCTGGGGGAAGCTGAGCTTAGATTCTGAGTGATGTCCAATTTGTCACCATTAGCCTGGTCGTGTTGAGTGTATCTGAACTCTCAGCTCTGGATTCACTAATAGCACCCTGCACTCCCTGTCTAGTTGTGCTTCATGGTCTCACGCTGCCAGTAAGAAGTTGACAGTGTCCAGTAAGCCTCTTGTGACTGACAGTGTGAATATTGAAGTTGATTGAGAGTAACAGCAGTACAGGTTCTTGTGGAGTGCCAGTTTGCAAAGCATGTGCAGATATACAAAATGCATTACATTAAAGAGCAGCTCAGTAACATTTCTAAGTTTCCCAGGGAAATACTCGGAAAGTCCGGACCTTACTGAAAGGTGTCCCTGTGGGGAGAAGTTCAGCCCATCGACCGATCCAAGGAGACAAAGATGACCAGTGATAGTATCCACCCTTAAGTGTCCATGATGATGTTTTCCCTGACATGCTCCCACATTTAAACCATTTTTATTATAAATTTTACCTTCAAGGTGGAGCTTGAGTGTCTCTAGTCATAAATACCTTTATTATGATTAGTGTAAATTTATCTCGCTTTGTTTTTATAGATACAGCTGAAGGAAATTCAGAGCACAAGCTCAGTGAGGACTGGTCACACTGGAGGAGGGTAGCCTTTGGGATGGAGGTGTGTTTTGGTACTATAATGGCATTATAATGAGCAAAATTTGCACAAAGGACAACACTTTGTCAAAAACTGACAGACTGTTGGCACAGGGTTGCAAACAAGCAGCTTATCAGTCCTGTAGTACCACCAAGTTACCATCTCTGCTGTGATCTCACAGGGCCTGGCCATGGAATCTTCTCTCCACTCCATCCCCCGTGCTGCTTGCAGGCAATGTTGCTTAGGGAACTGTTGTGAAATGGATTCCATGCATACCAGTTGCACTCCACCTTGAAAGTGTTTCCAATGTTATACCTTTCCTTAATGTGTGAACAATGCTGCACCTTTAATATTATTTCAATTTTTAACTCTCCTCCAGTCATTATTCCACAACATCATCTGCTCTAGTTTTGTCCTGCTCTGACAGGGGGGTTGGACTTGATGGTCTTCAGAGGTCCCTTCAAACCCCTAACATTCTGTGATTCTGTAACAAATTAATTTGTGATGTTTCTCCTTTGAATCTGACTACAGAGAGTTTTGCCCCACGATCGTATAATATAAACTTGTATTAATGGAAAATAAGTTTGAAGTCCTTTAATATGCCAGAATATAACACATAATCACTTATTTTCATCATCTGAACAAACCTACAGGCTAAACATGTTCTTTTTATGTATGTATTTTGTCTATTCTAAGAAAAAGCATCAGGAAAGAGCTGCAAACATAATCTGAAATTCATGTATGCAATTTTAAGAGATACTATTCTGATGTGGCTGGAAATATATTTTCCTTGCCTCATTTCCTTTCAACATAAGAATAAATTCAGCAGCTGCACTCTTTTACTGATGCTATGTCAAAAACAACAACAACAACAAAAAAGAAAGGATGCAGGAGGAGAAGGAAATGAAGTAGAAAAATATTTAACTAATTCCAAATCTATGCCATCTTCTCTAACAAAATTTTCTTGGCTGCAGTACCTTTAACTGCTGTGTCATTATGGTTCTACAAGAAGTAAAAGTCATTGTAAATTTGATGGAGTTTTTTAGGTAGGAAAATGTTTAAAAGGATGCAACTGTATGATGAGAACACAGAATTTCCATTCCTAATTACTGTCTCTTATTAAGGACAATAAATCAGCCTGCAAAACTCCCACAAAAAAAAAAAAAGTCAAGATATATAAAAGATCTATATGCATTTAGGAGATCATAACATTAATATACAGAAAAGGATTCATGTGAATGTATGTAAGACATATGCTGAAAATTCTGACAGTTGCTTAAGCTACAAAGAATTCAAAAGAATATCTAAAATTCACGGAAAAGCTTAATGGTATAAAATCATGAGAGACTCTGTGAATTCTATTAACCCATCACATCTTACTGATTTAAATTAAAATTAAATATTCCTTATGGTTACTAAATGACTTCTTTTAATATTCTTACACTATTAAAGCAATAACTTTCCTTTTATTAATTCACTTACCAGTAAAAAAGTGTACATGTACTTTTTCCTTAGAACCAAGAATAAATCATAGTCAGACCTTGATAGTATCTTCATAATTTAGGTGTTATATTTCAATATTTAAATATGCATAACCAGAAATGTAAAAATACAATATTGGCTTTATCGTACTCTAAATACTTAAAAGATGGAAACTCACCAGGCAAAGAAAGTATTGTGCACCTTTAACTATGCTATTTGGACATTTTAAAATGTTACATTCTTATTTTCAACTTCCATGTTTTTCATGGCAGATTAAGGACAAATTTAGTAGTTAATTGAGAGCATTGAGAATCCAGTAATGAGAGTGTCATCTGCTTCAGCCTGGCTATGCTATCTCTCTGTTTCTGCCTGACCAGGCAATGATGGTGCAGGGACAGTATGTCACCCACCTTTCTTTAGTATTTTATTTCACAGTGTTGAGCCCTCCTCACTGGATCTAGACCAAAGTGCTTGAAAATCATCTAGAATGTGTGAAATCTTTCCACTTTGTGTGTGGATTGCAAAGCAAGTCAGAATAAAATCATATTATGGTGGCTATACTGGCAAAGTTCTTTGCAGCTCTACTGGATCAAGGTCCTTCCTAGGTGATCACTCAGTGTGCACAGAAGGTAGCACCTGGGGGTGTTGTGGGAATGGGCAGAAGCTGAACTCTGTAGATGCCTGAAGAAATTTGTGCATACCACTTACAAAAACCAAATAAGTGGGTGGCCATTCTGCAGGTTTTTTACTTTATCCAAGTCCTGTTTCATGCTTTAAAGTACTGTCTCTTCCTGCACACCCCAGACTTCTGTAAGGAAGATTAGACAACAAATAACTGACATACTCTGAGTCAGAATTTGTGATGTGGTCTTATCCTGTTCCAGCAATGTGAATTTACACGGCAGCAGTCACTCCATGGTAACCATATGCAAGTTGTAAATTCTATGTAAATACAAAGTAGCTCACTCACTTTCTCTTGAAGTTTGGTATAATCTCATTTCTCTTGTGTACCGCAGAAATGTGGAGAGGAGAGCTGTCTCGCGGAGAGGGACCTGGGGGTTCTAACTGACAAGTGAATGAATATGAACCAGCAGTGTGCCCAGGTGGCAAAGAAGGCCAACGGCATCCTGGCTTGTGTTAGAAATGGTGTGACCATAAGAAGTAGGGAGGTGATTGTGCCCCTGTACTCAGCACTGGGGAGGCCTCACCTTGAGTGCTGTGTCCAGCTCTGGGCCCCTCAGTTCAGGAAGGATATTGAGGTGCTGGAGTGGGTGCAGAGAAGGGCAACGAAGTTGGTCAAGGGATTGGAGAATAAATCATATGAGGACTGTTTGAAGGAGCTAGGTCTGTTTAGTTTGAGGAAGAGAAGGCTGAGAGGAGATCTCATCACTCTCTACAACTACCTGAAAGGACATTGTAGAGAGGTTGGTGCTGGTCTCTTCTCTCAGGTAAT
>JANHFX010003840.1:75923-90282 GCA_027560015.1 Chloroceryle amazona
GTCGGGTGAGCCATCATGTCCCCTGGGAGCAAGAGACATGACCCCGAGCACCCAAGCAATCTGTGATTTTATTAAAATTTATCTTAAAATAAAACAAGGAAACCATATAGTCCCCTTTTTCATTTTGAAAAAAAAAAAGTAATCATTATTTAATTCAACAACATAACTAATAAAAGTTAAATATTGTATTATTTTTCTTTTAACATAAATGTTGTTTTATGTATGTTAGAAAATAAAATATCAACTTAGAAGGAAAAGTTTCAATTTTAGCATAATAGCACCAAAAGACTGAAGTAGTTACTTGCTAAGGATTTTTATCACATATGTATGTATCTTGGCATTCATAAGTATGCATTCATTTTCTCAAAACAATAATATGGGGATCTTAGTTCATCACATGACATCATATTAGAATTCACATAACATCTGAATACTTATTTTTGGTTTCTTTATTTCTTGTGATGCCTGTATTTTGTTCTTCTGATGAAATCACTATATTTGGTCTTTGTCTTGTAAAACTATATTTCTTGGAATATTAACTTCATATTCTCCAAATAAATCCTGGCTGACAGGAATAAAAAAAAATAAAAAATAAAATAAAAAAAATAAAATAATAATAAAAAGAAAAAGAAAACACAACAAACAGACACAAACAAAATCAAACAAAGGAACAAACAAAAAAAAAACAAATAAACCAGGATGCCCAGGGAGGTGGCAGAGTCACCACTCCTGAAGGTATTAAAAAAAATGTGTAGATGAGGAACTTCAGGACATGCTCTGGTGGGATGGTGAGATTTTTTTTTTGTTTGGTTTGGTGCTTTGTTTTTTGTTTGGTTTTGTTTGTTCGTTGGTTTGGTTTTATTTGTGTTTGGTTGGTTGGTTGGCTTTTTTTTTTGTTTGGGTTGATGGCTGGACATGGTGAGATGTTTTCTAACTGGCAATTCTGTGATTCCATGAATATTTTGGCACTGAAAGGAATGTTACACTAAAAGATCTGAAGATTTATCTACACTTTAAGGAACTGGTAAATCTCAATATGTGGGAGGCATCAATTTGTTGCAATTATGATTTAAGCATCTAATAGCAAAATCTTGAGCAATTCACACATTTGTGGTTTTCTGGGTTTGTCTCAAGCTCTTCTTTCTCACAGGTGTGGGTTTTTTTTGTTTGGTTTGTTTTGTTTTTGTTTTGTTTGTTTGTTTGTTTGTGTTTGTTTTTGTTTTTTTAAGACTAATATCAGATTGGTCCTACTCCATGAAATATTGACTTGGGTTTATTTTTTGTTTTGTTTTGTTTGCTTGTAATTCAAAAGGACAAATGCTAACAAGAAATCATTTAAAAAACTCCTTTCATTGCAAAGATCTCACCTTCAATTCAAAGAATTGGACATAGAAAACTATTTAGGATGACTTTAATGTTTTTCTGAAGAAGGGCAGAAGCAAAATGTTCCAAAAAGTTCCTTGCAAAACTGTGGAAAGGTAATGTGGTAATACTGTGAGTGGATTATAATGCTTCTCTTCCCCCCCAATGTGATCTCTTACTGCAGCCTTTTCATTTGAAATAACAATTATAGTGCTCTGCTGTTGCTAAGAAAAGACTGATGAAGGTTGGTGTTTCTTTTCCTCTCAGTCACTGTCAGCTGCTGCTCTTTACTACTGCAGTCCTGCTGCCACTGAGCATTCGCAACCTTTATTGCTTTTAGAAGGCAAAGCTGCTTTACAGATAGGGACCCACCTAGAAGAGTTTGACCCATAAACTAATAAGGAAAATTAATAATTAGCAGAGGTGCATGAGACTCTTCATCAAAGACTAAACCTCTAACAAAACAAATGGATGTTCTTTTTAAATCTCAAGTTTGTGTGTGTTACCTAGAAAGGGCAAAAATAATGACACTGATATGCAAGCAATCTGTAATCAGAGATAATTTTCAAGGGGTAGAATATTAACTATGCTATCACTATAACAACAGTTGTGTGTTTATGTCCTCTTGATTTCTCTAATAATACTTATTAACCTTACAATGGAGAGTACAATTCTTTTTCCCTGTCATCTGTATAACATTTTGGAAAGAGCATGTTGTCATACAGTTTGTTTTTTAGTCTTTCTTATTGAATTCACCCTTCCAGAAGAGAAAAAATATTGTGATTGTCAAAACAAATAAAAAGAAACTACTTGGTAGTGCAAAGGAATAACATTTGAATGATCAATTGTCTAAAACTCCTGACCAACTTAATGACTATCTGCCATCATCCTTGTTTGCAATGAGTTACAGGTAAAACATGGTGCTTATCACAGTAATTAACTCATTCACAGCCTGACTGTCAAAGCTGCCATCAAGAGGGGTTACCAATTTGTAGCATCCCAGTAACAAAACAGAGTGCTTGAATTCCCACCACTTAGTTACATTCAAATTCTACTTTACAGGTAAAAGTAACACGTTGTGCATGCAGAGCTGAGAATTCATTATTAGTCTAACTGGAGTCTTAAGAGTTTCATCCATTATTAGAATGGTCAAAATGACACTGACACTTCTATAGTTCAGATTAGAGGCAGTTGAAATACTACATATAGAAATATTCCAGTATCTACCCCTTATCTTCTGGTGTTATACTTACCTCTGTGAACTATGGAAGTTGGCATCTGCCTGCAGGGCAATATGAGAAGTCACCATTACACTTCCAGGAAGCCTTTTGATGTGTTTGTCAACATGCACTACAATTTTTTTCTTTCATCATAGGTTTGCATTCCCAACCTGCATCCCAGTCTTCCATATAGTGAGTTGAGTTTTTCTTCTATACATTGAATAAATGTTCTGATTCCTCTTTGCTCCTCTCAGTTTGCTCGGCTCAGAAAGTGGCATTCCTCTGATGAACACTACTACTGAATGGCTTTTTATATTCTTGGGACCTTCAGTATTGTCTTGTGCCTGTATCTCCCTGTCATCCCATGCCTGTATTCCTCCATGCTATGTATGTAGCCTTGAAGAGTCTTCCAGATGTTCAGACTAAATGTAGTTAGAAGATTAGAAAATTGCTAGTATGACCAAATAAAATAAGCCCAGAAAGAAGTCTGTTGTTTCAAAACAAAGCTTGTGGCCTCCTGCAAGTAATGGCATTGCAATATTTTCTGGGCTACAAGGCCATAAAGGTGAGTAGTTGCTTCATTAATCAAAAGATCAGAATACACTGAGGAGCTGCATAAGCAGAATAAGTGGAAGGATTATTTTTGTTTATGCCTTTTTGTAGTGCTCCTTCTTTTCCCTTCTATTCCTTGATCCACTCATGTGTTAAGCTAATTGAGAAAAATGAAAAATAAAAGTGAAGGAGCTAGTTCAAAGTGTTGCAAGGTTAAGTCAGGCATCTCTAACATTTTGAAGAGTGTGGGGGGAAGATAACAAGGATTTTTGGCAGGCAGTTCATGAAAAGAAGCCCCTCAAACAATGCACAGTTAAATAGAGAATATAGAGAAATACGACTGTGGAGGCAGAGAAGTACAGTATAATCTGAGAGAATGACTGACTAGGTTAGCAACAGCCTCTGGTATTATGGAGACAATCTCTCTAAAAAGTGTTTTTCAATCTTCAAAGCCACCCAAATATGGTTGTTTCCTATGAAAATTCCTCTATGACTTGTGGGAGAAGGTATCAAGTTAATTCCTTGCATTATCTATCAAAGATATCATGAACACTGTGCAAGAAGGCACAATTGTTAAAGCACAAAATGGAAATTAGCAGCTTTCTGTGTCATGTCTTGTGAACCTGCCCATCTGGAGGTCATCTCACAATGTTCATTTGCTTAAGATTCCTACTTTTTTTCTAGCCACAACCATATTACAGTGATTATGTATGAATGTCACGAAGTAAACATAGAATGATTCATGTGGGAAAAGAATTAAGCTAAAACTTTCCAAGAATTATGTTTGTATCCGAAGCTACATAGGAAAGGCTCAAGATTTCTGAGTAAACCCCGAGTCTTTCCCTGATGTTAGTAATTTCAAATTGTAATTAATACTTTGCTGAAATTGAAATAAATATTAAATTTCTGATGTATGAAATTGGCTTCTTAAGGGGCCCTCACCTGTAGTGGTAACTACAGTGAGTACAATTTTAATGTAGGGACAAAAATATTGACAGATACAAGTACGAATAGGTATTTAAACAGTAGGTATTTAACTTCAGGGTCAGGATTGTTAACTACTAACATCAAGCCTAATATTGCTTCAGGCAAAATACTCTCAAAATAAAAGTTTTATCCTGCAGAAGTCTTTATTCTGGTTTGCATACTTCTAACAAGAGCTACAGTTAAAATATTTTGACAGAAATCACATCTGTCTTAAACTTTCCTGCATGAAGCTAGATGTTTCAAGTTTCCAAACTGCAACTGTCTGCTTGGAAAAAATAAGGAACAAAGTGAATCCTCATGCAATTGATGATATTTATTATATTTATGTAATGAATTCCACTTTCAAAATGTCACAGAAACATTTAGATAGTAGTACAAGGAAATGTCCAGTATAAAAAGATGACCCCAAGTGTCTGCTAATTTTTTTTTCAAAATGGGAAACAAAATTGTTTTCATTTTCAACTATTTCAAAGTCCTTTTCAATGTAGAATAACAATTGTATACCATACTAATACAGATAAAAGAAGTATAAAAGGCTGCTTCACTAATTTATATCTTCTAAGGCCTGTGAACTATTAGTAGCTTTGGTTGGGTTTTGCATACAATGATCTAACCAATTTATATTAACTAAAAAAACTTGTACCTTTTAGTAAAGGCATGGTTCAATGGACACCAAGTTACTTTTGCTGGTCTGGGTTAAATAGATACCTAATTGGTAAGCTGAAAATTCTAGAAGTCCTGTTTGGACATAATCAGGTATGACAAAACCATCTCCCTAATGGAAAAAAGTTCTGACTTTCTCTAAGAAATGGGAATCAGCTTTATCTTTACTTGCAAGGGAAGAAGCTATTATGATTAAGACACCTCTCATTCCACAATAGTCAGGATTAATTTCCTGAAATGATAGGAACAAGCTATTGCAAGGTATCTGCAATGTTTCTTTACTTCTTTTACCCTTGCATGGACTTCTTGCATAGTCTGTGTTCTATGACTCAATTTTACTTTACTTGAGGGTTAGATACAATTTTGTTTAAGGCTAATTTGAGTTTCTATCACTTCTTGTGATCTGTAAGTATCTGAAAAAATGTTTCTTGGGCATTTTGCTTTTCTTTCTTGGAAGGTGAACATAATTTTCTTTGATGACTACATGGGTAAGTTATCAACAGGATGAAAAAGAGAGCTCTGAATTCAGTGATTTAGAGTACAGACAAAGAATATAAAAACCCTAAAAATTTTCATAAACTCTGTGTTACTCAGTCCTCTTCCTTCCCTGTTCATTCTGTGGATGGATTTTATTTGTCACGAATCTACCAAAGCTTCTTCTTCAAACAGTTATTCCTTTTCTTGTCCACATAATAAAAATGTTGCTAAGGCTTGTAGATATTTTCACAGTGGAAGTCTATTTACTAAATAAAATGTTTCCCTAAACAGTAGCCCAGAATCTTATTATCACCCCTTGATTAATCTATGCTATTATAATGACAACCTTTTTTAGAAAATATGAAATGTGATTTCTCTTTAAATATGCTAGAACTAATATTGTTTCAATCTGATTAAGAAACTAAGAAGTTATCTCAAAAAAATCAATATAAAATCAATACCTTCTGGTAAAGAAAATATATAGATAGCAATCTCTTATACAGATGTGGAGAAAATGTCATTAGTTTTAGATAATTCTGTTCACTTTTCTAGAACCTTCTTAATCAAGTAATTGTAACTTCAGCGGTTTGTGAATTTACAGCACATTTTCTACTCTCTTTTGTGTTTTTTCTTGTTTGGTGTGTCTGAGTGATAAAAGCATAAAGGATCTTAGCTTTAGTGAAAAGAGGGCATGTCTGGGCTGGTAAATCGTAATGCAACTTGTTGATGAACGTGCCAATGACAATCCCAACCTGAGTGGAGTTTTAACTTGAAACCAGTTTTTAAAAAATTCAACACATGAATGCTGAGGGTCAACATTTTTTCACTGATCCCAAAAGCAAAAGTGAGAGATAAGCAAAATTTAGGTTGCTGGTATTACAAACTAGGTAAGGAGAAAGGTGTACATATAGCCCAACTTCTCTCAGCATTTAATCATGCCACAGTTTGGACCAGCAATAGCAGAAAAGTCCTGTCCTGCTACCCGAGACTCCACAATGCAGAGGCTGAAATCTGAACCTCCTTCTCCCTGACTACTGGGAAGCAATTTTCTTTAAGCTTTTTGAAAAAAAATGCGAATGGCCTTTTGACAGCCAGTGAAGTACACATATCTCAATCTTCTTGTGTGATTAATCTATCAAAAATGCCCTTTAAAACCCTACTAGTCTGCCATCAGATCTTTGCCTCTGTCATCAAGGCTAAGGGTAGGTCCATACTAGCCCACTACCAGAAGGAGACTACAGTCAAGTTGCAGATGAAAATAAAAAAGTTTATATTGGTGACCTTTTCTGCTTTCATTCAGACCTCTCATTCTGTGCCTTCCTTAGTTCTTTTGTGAATTTATCATGGAATAAACAGTTCTGAACCTTTGTCACCTTTGAACACACACTTTCACTCCTTAATTACTTACATTCTTTTGGAACCCATTTATTAACAATGGATAAAATGTTATGAAATATAAAGAATATGTAAAATTGGTTTTGCAAGGCATCACATGCAGTTCAGTGTCAGAAACCTACGAAGACTTTATGTGAAAAAAATAATAATAAGGAAGTGAATTTTAGCAGAACAAGACATAAAATTTATTTTGAAGAGAAATACTTTGAAGATCAAAGAGCTATCCCTTCACAGCTTTTAATACAATAAAAGAAAATATTCTCTTCTAAATATTTATTTTTGAATAATAGTGCATAGCTAAGCCTATGCAGAAACTTTAGAAATAGCTTAATTGAATACAATTAAGAAGCAGGATTTAAAAAAAAAAAAAAGAAAAAAAAAAAAAAGAGCAAAACACAAAGAAAACCGTCAAGTGATATCTAAGTGAAATTTAATCTGTGAAATCATCAATGTCTGCCATGTGGGATCTATCTTGTTCATTAAGAAATACTGTTAACATATGTTTATCTTTAACATTTAAGATAGATATTACTTTATAATAAAGACAATCACTAGTACAGCAATATATGATACATCACACATGGTTCATGTTCATTTTACCACTTATTAACATGAAACCAACCCATGCTTATAAAAAAAATGTGTATTTTCTCATGATGACTACATGTACTAATGCTACTTACTGACCATTTTAAAACCACTGCATATCCACTCCACTGACTTAACTAAACTGTCCTTCAAAACCTACACCACACTCCAAAAATTATGGTTTGCTACAAGTTTCTCCAGACCACACATGATTTTTAACATTCAGGTCACATTAGAGAAAGCTTGCCAGTTTTCCCAAGCTGTTGATACTTTTGAGAAAGTAGCTACACATGTCAGTGCAAATCTCTAAAACTCTGGAGTAAAAATTAATAGATAGATAGACAGATAGATGGATAGATAGATAGATACCTACAAATGAAACTGACCTTAAACTAGTTAAGCTTTTCATATCTTGTCCTATAATGCCAGTCCAAAAAAACCACCTGAAAACAACAAAAAGAAACAAAAGAATTAGATCTATAATATGCTAACCTAAAGGACTAAGGAAGGACAGACTGTGGTACCAGTTAATAAACTGGACCTTGTAGGTTTTTCGGAGAGAAGAAAGAGACAGAACACTACAGGAAAAAAATGGACATGATGGGTTATATGGCCTTCCAAAGAGTTTAGAGCACAAATCCTTGACTCCTTTAAGAATAGTTTAGAAAAAGAAATAACGAAGTACCAAATCAAAGATGACCAAAGTATCTTTTATCGTTATTATTCCATACTTGACAACATGCTGTGTACGCCTATTAGTGCAGGGGATTTGAGTACCTGCAAATACACAGTTGGTGATTACTGTTGCCTAAAAGAGATTTTATCGCACGGATATTTTATTTACTTAATGCTGGCAATATGCATAGAGAATTTATTGTTCATGGGACTGACTGCTGTTTGGTATTCATGCATATGCAGTTAATGCAGGAACACTCTCCATTACAGGCCCCATGAATGGATGAAAGAGCTGCCAATGCTCGTAATTTGTCTTCATTTTCCAACACTGCTAAAGTGCCTGTAAAGTTAAATAATTAACCACACTACAATTTCCAGAAATATGTAGGTCAGTGAGAGGAAAATTCAAGCAAACAGTAAAAGGTTATTTCTGCATAGTCATATGCCAAACAACAAGCTGCTTTTTATCTTGCGCTTTTCAACCCTGACACATTACTTATTGGCTATTAGATTTCACAAGTTTTAAGTTACATTATTTATTCATCTTGCAAACTTGGTGCTCTATATCTGTTCACTTGTGTTGATACCGTATCTCACTGCCTTTGAGTTATGGATAAGTTCCTGTTAGAAGATGAGTCACTGACATGCAGAGCTGTTTCTGAATGCAAGTACGTGTGTGTCCTCTGCTGTGGTGACGTGATGAAATATCTCTTGTCATAAAGGAAGGTACTACTATAGAACCTAAGGAAACATTTCTTTGACATTGTTCACCTTTGTTTAAGGAACAGGTAAGACTTCATTTTTGCAAGCTTCTGACAATCTGATGGATAGTTTTCTTTTCCATTTGGGGGTAATTTTTGGGATCTCTCATTTCTTCACTGCTTTCTTTTTATTTTATGAAAGGTAGGAACATATTTCAGAAATTTGCAGTCAATAGGCAGTGCAGAAACTAAAACTGAGCAGGGCTGAAGTGATCAAACCTCTTTGTTATAAGAAATTGTGAACTCACTTTTGGACATTGCATCTCTTCTTTATCCAGTAACAGTTTATTCTAAAGCAAAGCTGTCTTCATGTTGCAAGCTAAACAGATCTTCCTCACCTGTAGTCTCTCAGCCTTGAAAACTTCCATCTAAAAACTGTCTTTGAAGGTGATGAGCTGTCTTTCTCTCTGGGAAAAAGCCAGCTGCGGCAGGCAGGGACTGCAACAGCCCACTCACTACTTCTGCACAAGTACACATCATCCCACGATGCGATAGGATTTACAGTGAAGATCCTGGTCAATCATTATGTATGAAAAGCATGGGAGCTGATTCTTTAAGGGGAGAAATAATGTAGTAATAAATCATATTAATGAATACTTTAACTGGGCAGAGAAGGGATCCAAAGAGAGCATCAGATGCATGTGAGTGGTTCCCTTGTCCAAGGCAGCAGAAAATGGAGAATATTGGTAGAGGAACTCCAAATGAAGCCAAAGGTCCCATTCAGTCATATCCTTCTGATAGATCAACACCAGAAAAGATTACACTGCCATGTCTCTACTATTACTCACACTAATATGGATAAGTAAAACACTTCTGTAGTGGATTCTCTTACTTTGTAATTGTAATTTTAACAGCTTCCGGGTTGGGTGAAGTCATGCACATCAAGGAGGTGGATCTGCCCAAGCTACAGAATTTGAGGCCATTAGTAGTTTTCTGGAGGAGAAGGCTGGCTACTCCAGGGCAAGAAATACACTGACAGTTTTGCTAGGAGTTACTTGCCTTGGGTCAGAAGATGGGCTAGATAATTTTAGGATGTTGTTCCTGGATCTTGGAATTGTATCACACTATTGCATCACGCTGCATTACATTAAGGCTCTGTTCATCTCCACCTCTTTATACTATTAGAGAGAGAGAGAAATAGATCAGCTATCCACTGGTAACTCCTGAATTTCCTAATTGTGTTCATGATTTCAATGATTATTGAAATTTTAAATATGTTGCACAGAAGCAATATGACCAAACATGCATTCTTTATTTTTAAAAAGAAAATGTATATGTAATGAAATCTTTTATCAGAATAATGGCAAGGCAGTAAAAAAAAAAATTAAAAAAAAATACAGAAAGTGGGAGAAGTGCAAGATATCAATCAGACACTCAAAAAGTGCATTCCATGAAGAAAAATATTGCACTGGTTAGGAATCTGTCCTTTTCAGAAGCTGTGAAACATTCTATGGATCATCTAAGAGAATAAGTGGATAAAAGGTTATTATTGGATGGCAATGTATATCGTCACAAAAGTCAGCAGAAAGAATCAATGCAATGTTAGTAGTGAGTAGTGAGGAGGACAATATTTTATCTTTTAATATTAAGAAAGAATGAATACTTAGCACAATTTTTTTTTTGAGTACAGTGATGGGGACAGAAAGACAAAGTCTGTACAGGAGAAGCAAAATATGACATTTTGTCACTTGCTTCTTCTCAGGGCAAGAATTAGTTTCTTTGCATTGTAGGAACACTCAAAAGCAGACACATGGTTGAATTCAGATCCATTTTTTTGTCTGTAACTTCTGCTGCTGTACAGTATTAAGTTACAAAGTGAATGGGTTATTGGTAGAGGGTTTAATGAACATAATTTGTCAAAATATTTCTGTAGAGTAAAAAGTAAGAAAGAATATGCTCTAGATACTACAGAAACAAGATTCTCCCACAGAAGAACTGGCTTATAGGCTCTCACAGATCTCCTTATAGGGAAAATAGTTTAATGCAACTGAAACTTTAAAAAGTGATTATAGATAATGGAAATAGAGTATCAACTTCAATCAAGTCATGGGAATAGTTTTAAACTAAAAAATGACAAGGATGACTACCAACATCTAGTCCCCAGTCATTTGTCATCCCTGTTTGATTTTGCTGCTGTGTCCTAGAGGCCTTGTTTCATCTTGTCTCATTTTGCTTTTGAGGAATTTTCATGCTTCATTTAGCTTTTACAGTGCTTAGCTATTTACAGTGCATGGATAAAGAAGACCAGAAACTACTGTGGAAACACAATCTATGAGTGGTAGAGCAATTAGAAGGTCATATTATGGCACTTCTTTATGCAGAAAAACCCAGATATTAGCTAATAACACAGTCTTGATCAGGGGGATTTATTACATGATGGAAATCAGTATGAAATTCCTATAAAAGCTTATCTTAAAAATTAAATGTTTACTTCAACTTTTGGTAATTAATGTAGATTAGTCATGCTTTTGTATGTATTTTAGCTTTTTCTGAGTGCTTGTCAAGAATTTTTTTTTTGCTTTATTGCAAACATTAATGTTGAACAATACCCTTCAGGCAGAACAATTTTATTTTTTCTTTGTGGAGCACTCACTAGTTCTTCCACTGTGAACCTTTGATCTCACTCCCCCCAGTTTCTCCTAATTACTACGCCAGCTAGAACAAACCAATTTGTTTTGTTGCAAGTTCTGTGTGATTATCTTCCACAGGCATGCATGTGAACATAGCCAAGCTACACAAGGGCTGATAAATGAGCCATTTATTTGATACAATAGTAATCACATTTATCAAAGGCCTCTGCATTGGCTGCATTACAGATATATTAATCAGAAAGCTTGAGCTGAACTTCCTCAAGGTGACAACTTGCTAGGTCCTTCCTGAAAGCCCATTTTCTTCTGTGCTAAGTATAATACCTGGATCAGTGTGATTTCTTCTGAATAACATTTAGGCCACCTTGAAAAGACTTTATGTTAGCCTCAGACCATTTTTTTTTAAGCAGCACTGAAGTACTGTTTAGGTTTTTCCAGCTGAGTGCTTTTCTTCACGTGGATGAAGTTTATTGCGTGCCCTAGTCATCATTTGACCTCATAAACCACCATTTTAGAGATGGATGAGAAATTCACACAGGATTCAAAAGGAGGGATGTGCTTGCATGGACCTTACCTTGTCAGTTTGTTTTTTGATCAAAACCCCTTACCTGGTGCTCAAAGTTTTAGACAATCAGTATGGGAGACTCCTTAGTTGGTACACTGATGGGTTTTTTTCTGGTCCTTCTCCTCAAATGTGATGGAAAAGCCTCTACACCTCACTCAAATCTGTGGGTTCTGCTGTGGTGCCAGGTACCTAGGAATAGTAGGAAAACTAGTAGGACCCTGAAGCTCCAAAAGAGCTCCACACCTTAGCTATCTTCTCTGACCATTAAGTTTCTCTTCTTTAATTTTGGGAATCTTGACATTTTTCCGGTTTCTGCTGTCTTGAAAGGGAGGTTAATTTTCATATACCTAAATCTGTGTAAAGTAGAATAACCTTGTCTGGTTTCTTCTATATAAGGATCAATATTTTATAAGCTGATCTTTAAAGATATGCATCAATTCAAGTGCTGACCCTAATTTTACATACTGTTGTCCTACATAGTTAGTTTTCTTAAATTTAGTAAGATTAACCTGGAAAAAGGTCACATACTGAGTACCTGAATGACTTGCAATATGTCTAGGGAAAAATCAAATATAATATGTTGGGAAAATTTTTGTTATTGTGCTTGACTTTCAAATTAGCATGTGATCAATATGGGCCCACCATCATGTTTTTCAATTAGACAGTAAACTAGCTTATTTAGTACTCTATCTGTAACACCTGAAATTTTTTGCCTTTGTAAATGGCAGTCTGACTTTTCACTCCAGTGATGAGTTTCAAATAGCAACACTGAATATGTAAACATGGCTTGATGTCACAGTAACAAAACAGTATTAAAGTCTACCTGTTTTTATAGGCTGTGTATCTTGCTAGCTCATTCTGCTGCATCAACTGAAGAGTTAAAGATTTCATTCTGAAAATCACCATCATTTTATATGAAGACTATGTACTTCTGATTTGGATATAACGATCTTATTCAGTATTTGGTAGCAAAAAACAATCTCAGTGCTGTGTGTGGAGACTTGTTAAATGAACACATTTTTTTTTTCTCTAGTTAGTTTTAGTTTCTGTTCTTTATACACTGACCCAAAATATATTCAAGTGAACTTTTTTCTGTCTCCTGAAGCAAATTGGCCATGTACTGACAGTTAGGTGAAAACCAAAACAGGTTGTTAAATGGTGCTGAGAGGCCAAATTTCCTAAAAGATGGGATGGGAGAAGTATGGTAACAGGCTGACTGAGAGGCTGGGGAACCTCCATCACTGGAGTTTTGAAAAATCAGCTTTGGCTGAGTTGAACGTAGGAATTGTCATTTTTGCCTTCAGACTTGCAGATGGCCTGGATGACTCTTGAGTTTCCTTCTCACCCTCTTTTTTTATGATCTTAATGTCTCTACATGCCCTAAGCTTACACAAGACCTGTGTGAGGCTGCCTTTGCCTTGTTGTTGGCTGTGTACACTACTCACCTTAAACAGGCAGGCAAAGTGCTCCCTTGTCATGACAATTGGTCATGGCACCACAAGATGGCCCAAATATCCTGCCAGCAGCATGCCAAGAAGCAGAGCTTGCTCTTCTGTAGCTTGTGTGTAGCTCCAACAACATGGCCATGCACTGAGGCTGGCTGTACATCCACCAGGATACACAAGCTTAAGTGATTTTCAGCCTTCCTCGGTTATTTTTAAAATCCTACTGTTTTCTTTCTCTGAAGCTCTAAAATATCATGACAGTGTAAACACAAATGGCAGAAATGGTTACAAGACATTATTTCGAACTTAACATGTAATTAACTTTACAAGGAACTCAAGTATTGGCCAACAATTCATATTGCTTATGTGATGAGCTAAGAGGTCGGGTACAAACCAATGTTATTTCTTTACCCTCAGATATACATGAAAAGTTTCTTCTTCCCAATATTCAGCATTGTCCTTCAAACAACCTCACATATAATCACAGATACAATCACAGGGAATTGTCATTAGCGACCGCACCTTAATCTTTCAATTATTCTAACTGTGATAAGGTTCTGTATTGTCAAGTTCTTGAAGTACTTAATATTGTATTATTCAACTAACTGCACTTAAATCATAAAGTGTTCTACTTTAACCTCAATAATCAAAGATGTTCAAAGTTAAAATTGAGAATGAAAGGCACAAAAAATATGAAAAGATTATTTGTGCAAGCCAAAGATCTGCTTACATTTTCATTTTCTCTCTGAAATACTTCATTTCGTTTTGGTTTTAAATCAGGAAGAAAGTAAAATTGCAAACCTAGGAATCTGAAATACACAGAAAAATATATGTGCATATATTTAAATAAATAATAACAGCATCAAAGTACAACTGAATTCATGCAAAATAGGTTTTAAGAGACACAGTGCTCCTAGTTTGCATAAAACAGTGTATGTGTTTTCTCAATAATATATTTGCATATGCACATCTAAGAACAGAAGTAAAAGGTTACTTAAAAGGCCGATGTGTATCTTAGAGTAAAGCTCTCAACAGATAAATCAGCACACACGCTGCAGAACAGATTGGCTGGAAAACCTTC
>JANHFX010003842.1:3502-49319 GCA_027560015.1 Chloroceryle amazona
TGACAGTGATATCATTACCATCAGGGGAGTTGGGTTCAATACTGGTTTTGTATATATTTGTACATATTCTAGTTTATTATTATTATTCTCATTCAAGCTGTTCTAGTTTCCTTTTCTAATCGCTAAGTCTCTCTCCCTTATTCCTTTTCTCTTCCCTTTGGGGAGGGAGGGGGATTAACAGAGAGCGTCTGTTATAGGTCTAAGGGGCTGCCCTGACCCTGAATCATGACAGTATGATATTCAAAGAAAATGTTAATGTAGATTTCCCAGAATGCATATGCTCCTCTTTTCTAGTCATTACTTATTGGAATTAAGTGGAATTAATACATATATTTAAAAGGCTTTTCTTAACTCAATGTTTTAGATTGTGACAGAGACATCTTTGAAAATTAGTATATCTGTGTTTCTTGTCATCTGGAAAACACCTTAACTAAACCAGGACTGTAAATGTTATGTCGAAGAATCTTTTTTTCTGGCTATATTTGTATGACAGAATCTAGCAGAGTGTCCCTCTATGGCCTTTTGTCACACTGGTCTCAGAAGAGTTCGGTACTGCCCCCCGGGTATTTTGAGTCTCTAGGGTTTGATTAGCCCTGATTTCCTAATTAGATTCATTCCCAGAATGTAAATTCTTTGTGTACCACCAATTTCTAAGACACATACCCCAAATGATCACCGAGAAGTTTCTCTTCACTTCTCTGAATATCGTTGTAGTCTCAGTGAAATGGGATCGCACAGAGCTGATAAACATAATGGTTTGGATTTATTTTGAAGATCAAAGCATAATCGTGCAAACAGTTATAATGGCTGTTAATAAAAAAAAAAACTTTTAAAATTCTTTATCCTCTTGCCCTTCTCTTAAATTAAGCAGCATCTGCTACCAGGTTTGTACTGTCAGTCCTTCTACGTTTAATCTTGGGGCTAAAAAGACATTGGAAAAAGGTAAAACACATCCAAAAAGTAATTAGTGACAAAATCACTAATTACAGATGGTGGAGAAACTTCTGTCACCCCAGAAATTATATGAGATCCTTTTGTTTCCCATCACTGATAGTCTTAAACAAATGTATCTAATTTTTTACCCTTGCTCAAATGAAAACCTGTGAAATTTTTGCACATGTGTAGATCAATTCTTCAATTGCCTTTACACAAACCGGGGCTGTGTTTTCCCCCATGTGTTCTTGATATCTAGGCAAGTCCAACTATTACACAGATAGAACCTATCCTGGTTCTGTGTTAATTATCCAATCTTTTGTAATTTATTTTTTCATTCTTGAGAATGTGTTCCCCTAATGTAGAGCATGTGTGAGTTCATATAGGACTTCGAAGAGTCATACTTCCAAAAAATCAGATAGCTTGGCAACAGAGAGTAAAATAATCTATTATATGTATTAAGTTGTTTGTGGGCAACAGTTGTTCAACAAATACAATTTTGTATTTTTCATATCTTGTAAGTTGAGATAATTTCCTGAGTTGGTGTTGCCTCATTCATTGAACCTTGGGTAACCTTCTCTCTTAATCAACTTTGCGAAAGCATGTAAGTGTAATCCTACAGATTAGTTTTTATTTCTGTGTGTACTTTACTGTCTGCCAGAAGAAACATTTAATTTCCTGGTGACAGGAAGTCCTCTTTGAGGAAAGAATCCCATTCTTTCTGCTGTTGTTATGAGGTCCGATACTTAATTGCTTTCTCAGTCATGTACAAACAAGGGAGATTTATGAATTTGAATGAAGTACAGGAAATATTGTTGATCATCAGCTTTTATTCTTGACACAAATATAGTAATCGGGACTGAAATGCACATAGTATTATTAGTATTTTTAAAATACTGTTTTGAAAAGCCATAAATGTCTCTCATACGTCCAAAATAGATAAACCATATCAAACGCATGCACAAGTTTAAATGTACCATAGCTTCCAAAGAGCAAATAGCTGTTTATCAGTAGGTGTCAAATGTCCCTTGAGTTCTGGCAAACAGTAATACAGGAGGCTGGCTCAGTGTCAGCTTCTGCTGATGGAATCTGCAATAGCTTCCTATAGATAGTAGTCAGTAAAACCTCTGTAACAGAAGCTGTTGCCTAATAAGAAGTAAAATCCATTCCTGCCAAGTGCCAGCTATGACAGTTTAGTGATTTGAGACAGCTATAAGCTTTGCTTTTTGCTCTTAAGAAAGGTTGATGGGTTGATGTATCATCCTGCTTAGCTTCACTTCTTTGTGACTCCCAGATCTTGTCTTGCTGCTTGGACCCTGTCTGTCTGCTTTGTTGTGACTTGGATGACATCTGCAGAATTTTTAGACCAATATCTTCTACAGAAACACAAAGTTTTTCCATAGTTTCAAGCAGAATTTTAAGTATTTCAGTATGAGCTTATCCCATATGTGCTGATGTGTCTTTCTTTTAGAGACAAATCCTATTTCTCCCAAAGGCAGTGGAAAGACTCCCATCACTCTCAGAGAAAAAAATATTTTTATCTTTTTTGTTTGTTTGTTTTACACATTCTAAAAAAGTTACGTCTGCTTTAAAAAAAAATAGTAGCACATTTAGAGTAAAACGTAAAAGAAATATTATTGAAAACATGGGCAAATGAAAATTCATGTATTCTAGACGAGTTAGATGGAAAAGTAAAATGCCTCGTGCAGGAAAAGTCATCTCTGAAACAGAAAGCACTTGTGGACACCCCACGTGTAAATTTTGGTTTACATCTCTGCACTAAATGTTTGGTTTGTTTTTTACTGGAGTACTATTATTAGAGAAAAAATAGTTAAGATGCTGCTCCCGAGACCTGAAGCCCAGACTACATAAGGTAATTCTGAAGTTCAGGTTGGTAACTAGAATAATATCCCACTTGAGATAAATGCCTCAGTGCCATTCCAGACTTATTTATGAAAATCAATATGTAATGTGAATGTAGATTATTACATTAGCTCACTTCTAGCCAGTTTGCATGTTAAAAGTAATCTGCTGTCACCAATAGTGATTAAACATCTTCCAAGACCTGTCACAGAGCATACCTCTGAAGAGCCTTCAGCAGTACTATGCAACCATCTTGTTTATCATCATGGATAATGTAGATACTTTGTATTTTAACAGACATTCTGAAGAGATTGTCTAAGCCACTTCTGGACCTGACCACAACAAAATATCAAATATACGGCACAACTGTGCTTAAAAATCCCAGTATAACCAAACACCCAAGCAATAGGTGCTTGTTTGCTTCTGAATATTTTAGATATACATGTTCAGGCTGCATGTCCCGTGAGAAACAAGTTTTTATTAGTATTACCTGCTTTTAGAATTGCTGGGAATTTTGAGCCTTTCCTGTAGTACATCACATTTCTGACTCAAAAAAAAAAAAAAAAAAAGAACTAGACAGAAAAACAAAAGTAAGAGTTAGGAAGTTTTTCTAAGTCTTTGCTTAATAAAGGCAAAAATTACTTGAGCTAAGTAATATCCACTGCAGCTACATAAAATAACAAACTGTAAGGATAGGAGGAATGATGTAGCATAGTGACAGATCTCTGGCATGTGTGACAGCATAAGCACATGGCCAGCAGTATGTGAACAGGGCTCAAATATGAAAAGAACATAGCTGAAGAGGCCAGAAGGTGGAAAATAACACATAGCATGAAAAAGATTTGCCATCAATAGTTCAATGGCAGAGCGGGCTGGCAATCTTACATTCTTACTCTAAGGCCTCCCTATAATTCAGTTTACTCAGGTTGTCAGTTTTCCACTCTGGCTGGGATGCTGTGAGGATAAAGTTTAATGATTTTCAGAAAATACTAGGGGCAAACAAACTCCTACTAGTCTCCCAAATGTTTTTTTGTGTTTGTTTTTTGTTTGCTTGTTTTTCAAACCAGAAATGACTAAAATGTGTTTAGAAATATTTAGAATGTAAAGGAAAGTACCTGCATGGAGAAATTAAGGGGGCAGATTTTCATTATTTGAAGATCATTGAGGGCTTGATTTCTGTTAGTTTAGTCAAAAAGCTGAGATTGCTGTTCTTGGCATTGCTCCCACATATGACCTGTTTTTTCATACATCTGAAAGATAAGCTGTCTGTAGCAATCTAGTGCATTTTAGACATGTAACCATCATGAACAGGACTTTCCTTGTGACCTAAAGGCTGCCTGCTGTAAGAAAATTGGAACAAGGTGCTGGGCATCATGGAAACACCTGCAAAAGGAAAACTCATCATAACAAATTAGTTCTCGTTTCAAAGAAGCCATAATGCAAGTGGATAGGATGAGGAATTGGGGGGGAATAAATGTTAACAGATGTGACAGTAATTGGTCTGACATGTAACAGATGTGTGATTATTTTATTTTTTTTTTTATATTTGGAAATGGATTAAAGGTTAAGGGAAAAAAGGTGAAAGATGAGTGAAGAATTTATTTTTGTATTGGTTGGTTCATTTTTCTTAAATCTTTATTGTCCGTTAGCTAACCTTAAAAAAACCCAGTTCCATCATCTGGATTTTGGTGCTTTAACCATTAAGTTGTAAATTGTGAGATAAAACCAAAATTACTATTTTAAAGAAAAATCTTTATTGCTCTCAACATTTTCAGGGCTATTTTTCAGGGCCTATCTTATTTTTTTCAGTTTGATACTCCTTCAAATATAGCTTCACCATTGTACTGCCTGTCATTTGTTGATACACTGATAGGAATCAGATTCTACTCTTTGCTGTGGAAATGTAATCCTGAATTGGGTTTAAAACCACGTACACAGAACATCATGTGTGATGAAGGTTCTTTGCAAGATTATGTTTTTTTCAAAAGAATTAAGAAGAGGGATTGTGGGTCTTGGTGTTTGATTTGGGGTTGGTTTTCTAGCGTGTTTTGTTTGTTTTTGTGGTTTCAGGTTTTTCTTGTTTTTGTTTGTTTGTTTGGGTTTTTTTTGTATTTGTTTTTCGCTTTTGTGTGTGGCAAATAAACCATAACGGAATGCAAGTTAAAGAAATTTGTGCTGTAATATCCAGAAAGTTAATTACTATATGTAGTAAAGGATCAGAAACAACACTGTGAAACAATTTAAGTGAAAAATCATGTTTGAGAACTGCATACTTTAGCTTGTTTTTTGCTCTGTTTGCTCTATACTAGAATAAAAAAAAAAAAAAAAAAAAGGACAAAGTCCTGGTATTACACCACTATTATGGGTTTCCTAAGGTATCTGTCAGATTAATATCCCCAAAAGGAAGAAGAGGTGGGATGCATTAGAAGCTCGTGATGCTGTTAACTCTGGAAAATAGCAAATGTCGTAAAGTCTCATAGCAGCACTCAGCATCTAGTGAAGTGGAAAGACAAGGGAGGATGCAAAATGAAAAAAAATTGAAGTGCTGCTTTTTTCTTCATGGTATTTTCATATTTCACAAAATATTTTAGATTTTTATTAATATCATTTTGCTAAGGGTCTATTTTCTATAAGAGATTTGATTTTTGAGGATAGCTTGCTGTAGGAATCATCTGTAGGTGAGCAATAATAATGACTGAATAGTAAAGTAAAATTGTGTCATACCTCCCAGCTGCCTTGCTGGAGCAAATGAGTCATCTTCAGGTGACATTTTGAGGAACAATTGGAGGTGCTGAACAGGGTTGCACTTTGATTGTTAGAGTTCTGTAGTAGCCCCAAGAGTTCTAATTAACTAGCCATGCTGAGGCGCTCTGATTGTGATACTAAATTTCTCCTGCAACTGACCCCTTGATTAAGGATAATTCAGGTGGTAGAAATCTATCTTAATTTCTGCTTTAAGCCTGACTGAAGTAGGGTATTTCTACTGAGAATCTGTGCTATTCTTCTTGTGCTATTTTGTTCTCATATGTTCTTCTTTAAGGTAGATTATTGCATCTACTGGGAAAGATAAAGTGCCAACAAGTAAGTCGGAGTTATCATGGTATGATAAAAATGCAAACAGACTTCTCTAAGAAACATGGAAAGAAATGGAAAGAAAATAAATACACGGGACACTTGCAATTTATGGAATCGCTAGCTAGATTTGTGCGTGGGATACTTGCAGTAGCTTTGACCCTTCAGAACTCATGTTTCTGGGAGAAAATCTTACATAGTACTTTTAAGACATCATGCAGTAGTAAATCATTTAGTTTGGAAATTGTTCTCATGTGCTGTGATAACAGCATAACAAGAACATGGAATTATTGTAGGTGGAAGATTGTGATATTCTCTGTTTAGCTTATTTTGTTTTTCTGGATTAGCTTTGGTTTTTTGAATGACAGGAAAACAATTAAAATTTGTGGTTTATGGCTTATTCTCTTAAAGCAGTAATGGCAGAGGTGTACTGAAGGTTATGTATAACATCTTGCACTTCTGCAGTGTGCTAGGCAGTCATTAACAAAAACCAGTACAATTATAACTAATGAACTTTGTGAAGTAGTTTGAAATCCTTGAAAATTAATCTTGCCGTAAACTAATGTTGCTATATAGGGAACTGAGAGAACCTACTGAACTCACCTTGCAGTAATTAAACACCAATTAATTTCTATGGCAAATAGCAAATGTTCTTTCTGTCTTCAGTTAAAACAGGAAACCAAAGTGTGCAGATATCTGTACATCCAGGGACAGAGTTAGAAGATCAGGTTAGATTCATAGGTGAATTTTGTAAAGCAGGCCAACTTTGCTATGAAAGAGACAATTATCATTTTTCCATAATAAGTAATTATTGTTGTTGGAGTGCTTTTGAAGAAAAGACAACGCACTTTGTAAAGTACTCTGAAGTAAATGTTAGTTTATGTAAGTAGCAAAGCAGAGGTGGAGATAATCACACCTCTTACTTCTAGGTATATGATTCACATGTGTAAATTAAGCAGCTAATCTGTCTAGGTTTCTAACACAGTCAGTAGGTAGGAAGGAAGGAATGGTAAATATGCCATCAGTGTGCAGCTACAAAATACATGTCTGGGTTATGGTACCTGTACTGTATGATGACTTAACTGACTCTCTGCTACATCTTAACTGCTACTCTATGTTAAGCTTTAGGCACAGGAATGCTCGTCTGAAATCAATGTAATTACAATATCTGTGTACAGGCATTGCTTTGGTTTCTATTTCTTTTCTAGTCCACAGAGGATGGTGTGGGTCTTGCCTTTGTGACTAGTCCTATCATTTCAAACAATAAGGTGTGATTCTAGATGTATTCTAAAATTGTTCCATATTTTGCTTCTGCCAAAATAGGAGCTGTCACACATTAGAATTTGTAGGGCTGGTACAAGAAGGACATAGTAGAATTTATACTTTGATGGATATTTCATCTCTTTGTTTAGTTTGGGGTTTATTTATTTTAACTTTTTTATTATTTCAGGAGAGGCAATGATTGATGCAGTAACTAGGGTCATTAAGATTTCAGCTCCTATCTTTTACAGACATAAACGCAACATTTTCAAACATCTTCCCCTAAAATAACATGCCTTTCTGTTTTCAATTTTTATTCTCTGTTTTCAAAGCAAGCCACAGCAGTGTGGGATGGGAAGCGGACAGATTAAAATTCTATACTGTTTATAGTGGCTGAGGGTAGATCTTCCCTGTATTCACTGTATTCAAGTCTGATGCAATTCATAGTGATGCTCTTATGAGCTAGTGGTCTACTACTGGGGATATGGAATATGGCTGCAAGAAATGTACCTGCTAGTTTACAGCAAGGACTTGCATTGTGGAATGTTTTCTGTGGGTGGGGAGCTGGGGTGGGGAGGAAGAAGGTATCTCAGATTTATTTCAGTTAGAATTTGTATCACTCAGAACCCATAACAATAGCTTTAACTATCTCAGAGAAAAGTTTCTAATATGTTCAGTATTGCTTGGAATACTCAATATGTTCTGTATTATTGCTTTTCATTTGTATGGATAATTGGCTATGTATGGATAATTCATTTTGAATGACATATAGAGTCACTTTTTCCCTATTATTATGCCAAGTTGAAAGAGTCCACAATACAAATAAAACTGTAACTTTGAAGGTCACAAATATTTTAAATGTGCTTTTCGAGTGTATCTGACGTTTTAGAAGACAAGAGATAAAGTGCAGAGAGGAACAGAATCTGTTAGGCAGAAATCTCATATTCTGTTTGGGGAATTGTAATTTGCTGAAATGCCCGGGAGTCAAACACGCTGTCTAAATGTCACTGACTGAAGAAAAGGGGGGAAAAAAAAAAAAAAAGGAGGGAAATGCATTTGAGAACATTTTATTACAACTCTATGTGCTTTCAAAAATTGTTTGTCAGGGTTCATAGAATAATTGGAATATAGTTGAAACTAGGCTTCTATTAGTCTATGATTAACATATACCCCCAAGTGTCCTTGGTGATTTGTAAAGTCATCATAAATGTCTTTGTAAGTAGAAAAGATTTAAATTGTTAATGTAGGAAGCAAAATTTGCCTGAGAAAAATTCTATGAGAAGTTTTGTACGTGATAACATCAGATCGATTTATTTTTTCCTTTATGGTTGTCTTTCATGGACAAAATAGTCTGAAGGCAGAATCTTCATCTACTTCTGCAAGAAAATAAATCAAAACTTTGTGAAAAAAAATCATAAACACCCTTGTAAGTGGAAACTCAGTTTCCAGTCTCTGACCTGGATTGCTCCCAAATAGGGCAGAGAGTGTCTTGGAGACGGGAAAGGTAATTAACATTTCTGAGAAGACTCTATGCTCCAATGAAAAACACTTTACTTTGCTAAGGTTCCTGACAGGGCTGTATCCTTTTCTGTCCCTCACCACCCTTACTCGTTACCCTAAGGGAACATTTCCTCCTCTCTGCAAGTAGTAGATTCAGTGCTTTGGAAAGATTCCTGTATTCCTGACCAGACATTTAAAAGCAGGGCTTGTTAGAAGCTTTCCAGCTCATTAAACAAATTGAATTAACTTATTTAGTCCCAGGCCTGGGGATGGCAAGATTCAGTTCTGTGGAGGTGGCAGTCTGGTCAATCTTCAGCCTCCCCTTCTGTGTGCTTCCACTTCTTCTTCTTTATGCCCAACCCTTTTGGAGGGATGCCTGACAGCTGCATGGTCTTTTTCCCCTGAGTTTCTCACACAGCCTGTGCTTTTATGGTAATTTTTTGCTGTCCCATTTGAGACCTTAGGCAACTGCTGCCTTTGCTGACTGTTAAGACTGCTACATGGGATCAGCCCCCTTTAGAACAAAGTTATCCAGCTAGAAAACAGTTATTTGAGATACAGTGTGTGCTTGGAGAACATTTCTGAAGAGGTGAAGGTGAATACTCTGCTTCCAAGTAAATCTGTCTGATACCACATGTAAATTAAATGTTTCTGTTGAGAAGGATTGTATGGTATTGTATGGTATCATGAGTTAATTACTACTCAAATGAAACAAACAAAAGGAATTACTTTTCATTGATGTATGTCTGCATGCACCCACATTTTAAAGATAGATTTTAATCAAGGGTTTAAAATAAATGAAGATAACTGTGGCCTAGACAAAAGCTGACCCAGCCAAAAGCATTCTCTAGCTTGTCACAAGATAGTGACATCATTCACAACATACAAATACAGCCCTGCCAAAGTTTTTCAAAACACAACAGCTGCAAGTTTTCTTTTAGATGAGAAATTTATTGAAATAATATATTCAGGAAATTTATAGCATGGGGAGCTTCTATCACAAACTCTTTGATAAATCTTTAAAAGCGAGAATGAAACTAATTTGTCTTTCACAATACTTGTTACTTGGAAGATATAACAACTAAGAAGGTTTTAGCTAAACTATTTTACAAATCTATTTTTATTTGAGTACAAATAGAGTTTGCATGCAGATGGAGCAAGGATCGAGGGGCAGCAAAAGAAATCATTATTAATTTACAATCAGTTAAATTAATTGGAATCCCCAGCTTTTTTGTTGCCTTTGACAGCACTCCCTTCCTTCTTCCTCAGCGTCCAGAACTGTTGTTTTAGGCATCTTAGCAGGTACACCTGTGCCCCATCCCTGTTTCTGGGTTTCACATCATTAATTTGTTGAAGTTTTCTCTGAACCTGTATTATGTTGTTCCCTTTCAGCCTTCCTTGCTCCCCCTGAAGAGTCCCAGTCTGTCTAGTCTGTCCTTATAAAGCAGCTATTCCGTTCACTTGATATTTTCAGTTGCCCTTCATGGGCCTTTCCTCAATCGATTACATCCTTTTCAAAGAAATCCATCCTTTCTGCCATGACCAGAACTGCATTCAGCACTCAGGATGAGGATACAGCAAGATTTTATAAAGTCACAAAATGAAGCACTTTGTCTTGTTTTTCATACCCTTCGTGAATGACGTCTGATCATCTGTTGGCTTTTTTTGGCCACCACTGCCTGTTTGAGTCACTGATTTCAGAGAACAGCCAGTGATGATTCCACTGTCCTTTTCTTAAGCTGTAACTGCCAGTCCCAATTTAAGTGTCATCTTGGCGTAGTTTAGATTATCCTCATTCCCCCACCTCCCACCCCTCCCAGTACATTCTCTTACACTTATCTATGTTGAAGTTCTTCTGCCATGTTTTTCCCTGCTCACAGAGTTTGGTGAGTTGAGGTACTTGCTAGGGTGTGGCATTTGACTACTTGAAAGAGCATGATATTCACAGACTGGGAAATTTATTGCTCCCTCCCTTCTCCAGATCAAGATGAATGAAATTGCTTTCCTGGCCCACTAATTTGTGTACAAGTGACCCTTCTCTGAGAATTGTCTTTTAGTGGATGTATTTCGTCGCCTTTGAAAAAAAACCAGAAGTCCAGGCCTGGGACTGCTTTAGTAACATAATCATATAAAGCAAGATCCAAGCAAATTACAGATACGTGTTATTGTACCTGCTTCTAGAGCTACAGTTTAATGGATTATGCCCTTACTGTTACATCAGTGCAGCTAAGCTTTTTTTCTGATATTTGTTAGAAGAGGCAGCAGCACACTGACACGATTAAAGAAGTAAAAAATCCCATAGATGTAATATTGAAGTCCATAAACTATGCATTCCTAGAAGTATATCTGACTAAAGTGGAATATGGCTGTCACAGGATATCTTTAAATTAGCAGGTTTTTGGTTTATTATGTTTTCTTCCCATTAAATTTAATTTCTTAAACAGAAATAGTTGTATTGTGGTATGAGGAACATAATTTCTTGTCACACCTGGAACAAACCTAGTCAAGTAAAAAATTTATGATAATATACAGTAATTAATAGAGAGAACATTTTATGAAAGTACCTTTTATATAACATTTTTCATTCAGACACTTTTGTTGAATCACAGTACACTAGTCTATAATTCATGTCATATATCATGTAGGAGTCGTATCATAGGAACAGGATGTAGGTAAGGCAGGAGATGAGAAGGTAGCCTGGTAAAGCTAAAAGAAGTTTGGCAATTGAGTGGAACCACCTTTATTGTCAGTGTTTGCAGAGGCCACTATCGTACTCTCTCTGACTCAGAGAGATGGCAGACAAGCTACAGAGATTGCTCTGAGGACAGTGATGTCTTTCCCCTTGTCCTACCGCTATTTTAGGTGAAGTAATATTCTGGCCAATAAGGATCATATTTGTGTGCTTGGTGATTATATTTTCTCTTCCCTCTTATTTGCTAGCATTTCTGTGTAGGCAGTGCTCAAAATTACCAGTTATTTGATTTTGAAGTTACCCAATTTAGCAACCTGTCACTTTAGAATAAATTATTTTAAAATGTGAAGCTATTATGGCAAAATATTATTCAGCAAATTTTAAATCCCTTCTGTTACTGTAAAGTAGCTACACGTCCTACTGGTAACAGACCTAAACTCATTAAATACTTGCTTTTGTGTTTACAGCTGAACACTTGTAGTATCGTGTTGAAAGATGGAAAGGACTGTTGCAAGGAAATTGAATTTGTATTTTGCCACAGCCACATACGAAACAGGTATCGGAATTACTCTGTTTGATTTTATTTATTTTGTTTTATTTGTGAGGTCTATCTACAGACATTAATCTTCAGAAGAATTCCAAGTTATAGTATGTAAACAGAGACTTCCAAACTGTTTGCTATTCACAGTAGCTACTTGAATTTTCTTGTCTGCTATTTTGACTTTGAAATTGTCTGGCTTGCTGCTCCTTCATCTTTATCTTAATAATTGCCTGTTTTCAGTATATGCTGCATTAGAGCAACAGCTTACATGGATTATATTGAAAAATTCATTGTAAAATATAGTGGGTTTATTTGTTGAGGCAAATTGGTCCTCCTTCTCTGTTTCATTCTTTCAGATATTTCTGAATTCTTAGAATACTTTTTACCAAATTGCAATAAATATAGCATGACCACTTGTACAGATTTTCTTCAATATTTGACTAAGTACTCTGCTTGTTAATCTGGTAGCTTCCTCACTTGTTATGAATTTTCCTAGTTCAAGGACTTGTTAGACATTAATGGCATAGCTCCAGTGTAATCAGTAGTATTATAGTGATGTGTACCAGCTGGGGGATGGATGTAATGAATTAAACTACTTCTATGCAGACCTACAAAAGAATTCTTAAAGCCAATTTTTTATTTTATTTTATTTTTTTAATTCTTCTGACAAAGGAGAGTTAAATATATGGAGAAAAAAAAAAGTCAGGAAAAATAACACAATATTATTAAAATTTGTTTAGAATAATAAAAAGACGGAATATTTTTGAAAAAGTGGCCAAAATAAATAAGTGATCTAGGTCTCTTCCCTTTTTTATTTGATGCTAATTCCAAAAACTGTACTGCAAATCCTGTATTATAGCATCTGTAGTCTGTATCTATGTTGACATAACCACAAAAAGAAAAATAGGGTCATGTGTGTGATTTTTTTTTTTTTAATTCATATGGAATTTTAATTTTTACTGTGTAGTATAATTGAGATTGTCAGTTATTTGCCACAATTTATAATAAAAACATGTAAGAATTGGGTTACACACACATACAAATTTTGCATGATGTTCCAGATGACTTCACTTGCCACTTAAAAAGTAGATCAATCCTGATGATGAGTGTATGTAATCTATAGGGAAAGCCAGGATGAAGAATTGTGGATTTTTTCCATTTTTTGTTCAGCCGTGTGCAGTGGCATGTATATTAAAATCTGCTACTAATAAAACATACTTTAAAACACCTTTCCAATCTCAGTGTTTCTCAAAGACTAGATATTTAAATGATTTTCTATAGGCCAGATAAAATAACAGTAATTACAAACAAAAGTGAGTCTTTGGTATCACCGAGTAGGTGGTAAGAGTAGGTGTCTCTAGACCCAAGACCGAATCCTTTACAATAATAGCCTCTCTATGGGAAGACATTAAAGAAAGCAGCAAATAGCCCTTATAATTTTGAAAATCAAACCTGAGAGAGTTGAGAGGTACCTTCAGTACTCTCTGCAAAAAATATTCTGTTCTCTGGGAATTTCAGTTATAATATTGTGTAGAATAACCAGATGTTTTTTTTATTGGCATTAAATTAAAACTAAAAAAGAAAGCAAGGGGGAAAAAAAAACAAAACACCACTAAAAAAAACCCAACAGAGTTTTGACTTCCTACTTCTCAACAAATCTAGCAAGGGAACAAAAGCCAAGTATTGTGTTCAATTTGTTATTTCTACACAAATCCTATTGTCTTCCTTAACTTGATTTTGTAATGTACTTATTCTGAGGAGATTTGAATTTTTTTGATTAACATTGATGGTCTTGCACTGAGTGAAATCATAAACTTGTCCAGATGAACCATGTTGAGAAAGATGGACTGTTGCTTTGTGCTAATACTGAAGAGATTTGGGAAAAAAAAGTACAAGTTGAAATTTAAAGGAATGCTTTGTTTCCTACTTGTTATAACCATTGTACTCATCAATATACAGGCTCTAAGCCTCAATTAATCCGTGTAGTATGAAAATTATGTGCCAATATACTGTTTATGAAAGTTATGTGATCTATGGACAGAAGGTGCTAATGTTGTTAGGATATGAAGCATGAAAATATGATAAATGAAAAGGCATTCAAATGCCAGGACTGTTATTTAAGTTGGAGGAAGGAATAAAAGCAAGGCTCTAAAATCCTGTCAATATATGAAAGTCCTGCAGAATAAACCAAAATTCAACAACTCAAACCAAGCACAACAAAGCATTAAGAGTAATTACTCCACATGGCTCTTCAGCTTGTGATGTCTTTTCTCAAATACATACATTTCCATTTGTATATTTTCTCTGTGGTACTCTTCCTCTTTCTACCTTGTCTGAGGCCATCACAAATGTTTTGGGTTTGTTTTCTTTTTTCCCATATTCCTCACAGCTGTGTCTGCGGATTTTTTTGTGTTTTCTGTAAATGATCTTGAAATGCACAAAGGCTCAAAAAAGCTTGTAACTTCTGTACTAATATCCTTCAGGGAAAGCAAAAGGAAGAGAACCATTTTAAAAAAGAACTGAAAACAACAGCAAAACATCCCACACCATCAACAAACAAACCCCCTAAATAAATAGCAAAATAGTGTTTGAATCTTCAAGAACCACTGGTAGACAGGATACAAAGGTTTTTTAAAACTAATTCTAATGTCTTTCCTCCAGGTGGACTGCTACTATTGATTTAAAGTATATCACCTTGGTAGGATGGATTAGGAAGTTAGTTCTGTCTTCTCTTCTGCAGAATCTATATGGGCATGCACTGCCTAATTGTGGCTGATGGAATACTTTTCTCTGTTGAAGGGAAATTAGTTTCTGACCTGTGTTTGAGGGCTATGCTGACATGGAGTGTGTTCTACTCCAAACCCTTGCCTGTTTCCAGAAAAATGGAGCCTGTGTACAGGCTTGGGCTGGGATGGTTTCTTTATTCAAATGATTCCCTAGTAGGAAATCCCGATGTTAATATCAGTGGCACAATCTGGGGAGCTGGACAGCTAAGTCATTAGTAGTCCCTTCTAAGATCTAGGAAGTAGATGTTCTGCAAACATTGTATTGACTTTTTAACCTAGATTGAATCTTCTTTATCCCTTACTTTGCTGGAGCATGTGACATAATAGCTTATGTGAAGAAAGTACTAGGATGAAGTCCAAGCTTGGCTGAAAGTAAAACAAGTTGGTAATTAGTAGTGCTTACATTCCTATATGGGCTTGCTTGCCTTGTCTATGAGTTGAACTGATAGACAGAAATCATTGAGTCACAGATGGGAAGACAGCATGCAGAATGGCAAACTCAGATGTTACTTATAAAGATAGGAGCAGCTGACACTGAAAGCATCCATTAACTAGGAAATGATAAAACAATAAGTTCAAAGACAATGGAAACAACACTTAATCTCTTGAGACTTTTTTCCCCTTCCCCTCAAAAACAAGTGCTATATGCCATGGAATTTCAGCTTTATGTGAATCGGGTACTTCTGGAAACCATTTTCTTAATTAAAATTAAAACAAGTCCAATCCATTAGTCAATAGTGATCATATCCTGAAAGTGGAAAATATTTTTATGGTTATATTTTTTTTGTAGTCATTGCTGAGGGAATTATACTGCTCAGTGGTTGAGAAATATCAAGATTATGCAACATTTTTCTCATTTATACTAAGTAAATTTTAAACATCTATAACATACCCAAACCCTTTTATCAGCCAGTGAATAACATCTATCTTCACATAAAAATACCTAAGAATTCTAGCAAATACAGCATAAGCTTGATGGTTCTTATTTGAAACTAATTAAGCTGTAGTGGTCTGTCAGAGCAATGCTTGCAGTAAGTTCCAGGTATTAACAGGTATTATCTTACTTTGTCTTTATCACTTTCCTGATCGGTGTGTTTGGATTTCTTGGTATTTTCTGTCTGTTGATTTCATAAAAGCCCTTTCTGCTTCATGCTGTGGTTCTGTTGTGCACCAGTCCATGCAGTCCAGTTGTATGAAAAACTGCAGCAGCCAGGTTAGGTGATGAGTGCAAATTCTGACTTTATAAAGTGGAAATCCTGCTAAGTATCAAGCCCTGTTCGTCTGAATGTGCTTAAGATGCTTAAGGCAACAATTTTAATTTGTAATATATGGAGAACACTGTCTCTTATAATTGAAGATGTTACACATTTATGAAAACTAGAGAGGTAAGTTTCTCTTTCAAAGTGCAGTCATTATCATTAATGCAGAATATATGGTACAGTTGCCTGATCTGGGGAATTTCTTAGATAATACAGAACGTGTTGGATCACTTTGGCTACCTCAACAGTGGGAAGTATTTTTCACATCTCTATTGAATTAAGGTGAGCAAAAGAAGATGAAATCCCTTATCTTTCATGCTACATATGATGTAATTGTTTGAGCTTACCGTGTTTTCTTACGAATATATGTTATTCTTGTCTGTGAAAGCATTTGCTTCAAGAAGGTGCCACCGCAGTCCAGGGGCTCTGAACTGCAATGCAAAACCTATTGAAGTTTCTATTGTGGTTTCTTTCTTTCTTTCATTCAAAAGACAAAACAATCTTTAGATCATAGCTAAAAGAAGGACTTTTCATCTTAATTACATTATAGGGTTAGATCTAAAGGTAGTAATCAAAGAGCTTGTGCTCATGGACGAATTAAAATTGTGTAGATAGTAAAGAGAATTAAGATGAATAAGTGATGTAAGTCAGTCCAGTAATGGTGGCTAATTTAGTTATATGTTCTATAACAAAGGCATAATTGTCCACAAACTGTGAAATGGGAGCAGGACCTGCTGTTGTGTAAGATTATCACAGCAGGCAACCTTGCTTTATGGGGATGGCATTTTCTTTTTTAGCAAGTGCCTAAAATATTCTTCACTTGCTAATGGTTAGTTTGCATTCTGCGTCATTCTCATTTTTCTATACCTGTATGTAGAAAACCAGAAGATTTTGATATTGAATATGAGCAAGCAAATACAATTTGTTTTGCAAGAATAAGAGTTTCATTCTTATGTCAGATTTAGGGAACTCTTTCAGCGGCTGGTAAATCTTCCTTTCATTCAATCAGTCTGTGGCACTTCACGTTTATTTGATGTCTATTTTGAAACTTTGCTGCAGAGAGTTTATATGGAAGGCCCTAGGATTAACATTAAATATGTGCTTGGGTGCACAGAACCTTTGCAAGCGGAGAAGAGCTGAAAATGATACCAGTACTCAAGGGTTTGTGGGATAGGGAGGGTGGTGGAATTGTTGACAGTTACAGCAAACCAGGAAGGAAGGAGCTGTTGGGAGAAGAGAAGAGGAGCTGGTTTTGACATGCTGATTTTCACTTGGCAAGGGGATGTGTGGAGAAGATTCTGTATAAGCAGTTTGAATTACAAGTGTGAACAAAAGGGAAGTGAGTGAGAAGGAAAGAAATCTGGGAATCATTGACACAGAGATTGTAATTCAAATCCTTGAGAATAGCTAAGGTTGCTCAAGGACAGCTGAATTCTGATGTGTGCATGCTATAGAGCCTATTCCATCTTAAAAATATAAATCTTTTTACTAAGATACTAATTTTTTGAAAACTGAAATAAGAGTAATCCTGAAACATGGATATCTACTGTTCAAATTTGAATTTACAATACTTATTTCTAGTAAAATTATAAATAATTGAAGAAATCTGTACTTTGAAAAATATCTTTTCATTGGACTGTATCATGTCTTGAGAATTACAGTTGTAAAAAATCGTTACTTCATTATGTAAAATTTCCCTGAACACACAATAGGCAGCATCATAAAACATTTCTGGTATTAGAAAGGAAGCATCAAAAGAATTCTCTTGCAATAATAGTTAATTTTATGCAGTGCTTTTCCATTAAAAAAAGAAAAGAAAAAAAAAAAAAGCAGTAATATTCCCCCTGTACAAATTACTTGTTAAATACAGGGATTTTTTGTTGTCATGATTGTCTGAAAAAAAAAGCATCTATTTCTGAGTTTCACACGCCTGGAAGTTACTGCTCACACCCAGTGATGAAAGCCATGCAGAATACTGACATAACTGGGGGTACTGCAGTTCATCTCCTGCTGACGTGTCTGCACTTTGGATTCAGAAAACATCAGCTGTTCAGAACACTGCACTTAATCATAAAGGGAGAAAAATAGCAAGAGACTTAGTTTCTTTAGCCATTTAGGGTTGTGGTAAGACTCAGGTTATTTGCTTCTGGATAGAATTTAGGCCATGTCTTTTTCACATAATAATAATAAAAAAATATATCCTATAGCTTCCCTTTCTTGCATAAATTAATTACTGATACATAGGATGTCATTTTTTCCCCTTTTGTCTAGTCCTAGCTGCTTTTTCAGTTGCTTTATCATCCATAATTTGTATACTCTGTTATTTGTCCTCTTTTTTTATGGAAGATACACAACATGGTGTTCACAGCATATCTCACCTGGCACATAGGTGATTTTCAGTAGATATAGGCCTTGCTTTAGGAGCAGAATGATTCTCTTGTCTGTAACTGTTTTCAATGTATGGTTTACCATTTCAAGTTTGCTTGTTTGGGTTTTTTTTGTCTGAGGCTGCTTCACTGTGCTGAAATATGATCTGATTCGGAAAATTAATGCTTTGTTTTTAATGAACAGTATTAAGAAATTAGTGTAACAGTGTTAAGAAATTAGATGTAGAACCGATTCAGGCAGTGTTCTCTTCTCAGTATCCCAGTTTACACTGAAATTGATGCAATTTTATGGAGAAATAGTGTCTTATCATTGGATTTCAGAGAAGGACATAAAATATAGCCACAGAATCATCATGTAGTTGCCATCCTTTAGCATAAATGTGAATGAATATCCACAGATCTCTGCTAGCATCCAAAATCCATAGCTCTATTATGGGTTAACTGAAGGTCTGCCTTATTGTGAGAAGTGATCTCAAGCTATGAGATGTAAATCAGATTTCTAAAAAAAAAATCCCCAAATCTTTGGCATTCAAATTCAGGCCTGCATCCCAGCTTCCCCCGATTGTTGAAGGCCAACTTTTGTCTCTTGCTGGTTCAGTTCTGAGTCTTGTTGGTATAATTTCTGAGTCTGTCAGAGGAATTGAAAGGAACGCTGGCTTAGAATGGGAGGCTTATAAATAGAATCCACTCTCTTTATTTATATCCCTTCATTCTGTGGTAAAAGGTAGTTGGTGGCTTCATTAAACAGCTGCTTGCATGCTCCATAAAATGGATTAACTTTTTCCTTCATTGTAAAGATTGCATTGAATAACTGAACTCTGAAGTGAGATTTGGCTGAGAAAAATGTAATGCCTGGTAATTTGGAAGAGCTACATGAAAACAAACTGTAGAGAATTATACTGTTGCTCTTGAATGGCAGAGGATGTGGTTACAATGTAAAATGCACATGACAACAACCTACTTTATCCTTTATTATTTTTACTGAATACTTGGGAAGGCCTTATAGTATTCAATCCTTAAATAGAAATCCTGGTGACTCAGAAATTTCTGGAATGTTAGTGTGTACATATTTACCTTCAGTTGTTATTTCGGAGATTGTCATGCTGATAGCTGACATGTAGAATCCCATAATTACCACCCAGGTCATAGATGTCTGTATCTGGTGAAGTTTCAGTTTAATGGATCCTTTTTGCTGGAGTATTTTTATGTACTGTTCTGAGTGTTTACAGAGAGCATAGTGCTGTAGTGTTGGTACCTTTAGTGAAAGAATTCATAGGCATTAATGATTGTGCAAATGTTTTCTAATACCACCCAGCTCTTTCCCAAGATAGCTCTGACCATCCATTACTACTTAGACTGCCAAGGCACCACTCTATCTGCTTTTGCATTATCCACTATCTCAGCATAGTACGGGCAACAACATCTGTAAAGTGCAGCTCATTATTCTTGTCGATTTGGCAGTTGCTGTTTCCAGCAGAAATATAGTCCCAATTATGTCTCTTAAACCTGAGGGAGTGGGATAACATGCTGGACAAAACCATACCCAACAGTAATACTCTGATTCTTAGTTTTCCTTTTTAGTTTGGATCTGGTTTAAGTTTCCCATAGATAAGTCAGATCTGGACCCAAATATCCCCAAACAGTATTCATTTGATTGCTTACTTGTCTATGAAGAAAAGACAAATGCTGTAATGCCATAAAATTTTCTGATACCCTACGGTTTTCAATTTTTTTCTTGCATTTTCTCCTATCTGATATTTCACTTCAATTTCTTTGAAGAGCAGCATGTTTTAAGGTTTCTGCAGTTTATCATTTATGAGATACTAGCAGATCAGAAACTTGGCAACCAAAATTCATATGGATATAGATTCTTTTTACACATAGAAACTAATGCAGTATTGTAGGATAGAAATAAAACACCACTACTGTGTAAGAAGTAATGAATATTAATATGATTTTTTTTTTAATTGAATCCTTAGTTAGCACTGCACAAAATAGCTCCTTTATTTCATCCTGAGGTTTTGTTCCTGCTGGGATAAACTTGTTCTTTTTCTGGGCCTAGCATTAGTCATTCGATTAGAACATGATCTGTGTTAGGCAGGAAAAAAAGGAAGAATCTGCAATTGTATTAGTCCCAGAGCTCTCCTCATGAGAGCAAAATCTGACTTCATTGCACAGGGCATAAAAAGGAGACAAACTTTGTCTGAAGATGTTTTTTCAGTATTCAGGGCCACACCTGGTGCAAGAGTTACACTATGTGTGGCTACAAAGCTCTAGCTACGAGGGGGAAATAAAAAGCAATTAAGTGGGGGAAAGAAACAGCCTGCATTTTGGGAAATGGTGTGTACCTGTAGTCGTGTTTTGCAGGTGCCCTAACATTGCAAAGAGGCTTGAAGAATAATGTGCTACCCATGCAGAAGATGATGTGTAGCAGATGCCTCCTCTCTGCAGGAATACTAATGTTAGAAGTTCCACAGTAGACTGCTTTTGCACATGTTTGCTGTGATGTGAAAAATAGAGGAGGAGAGAAAACAGCTGGATTATTGATATAATTTGAGTATTAACTATGTAGGAGGATCACTTTTGTCATTAAACATAACCATAAACTCACAGAAATGTCTTCATGTTGTGGCCATTTTTCAGTTGTCTGTTGTTTATATATTAATAAAGAAACAGTAGATTGGAATCTTATTTTAAAGGCAGTTTATGATGGATTGCTGGTGAGACAATTCCTGTGGAACTAGCTGTTCTCAGTAATCTGTGTGTATAGGCTAAGGGGACTGAAAATCAGAACTATTGACCTCTGTTCCCAGTTCTTCTGCTAACTTAAGGTGTGGCCTTGTCTGAGACTTCATCTCTGCATCTCAGCCTCAAATTCTTTAGAATAAGTCTAAAAGTTAGATTTCCTCTGGGCTGTTCTGGGTATGAGAGTGCATCCTGAGACTGGAAAGTCCTGCTAAAATGCAAAGTGACTTTACTGATAAATGTGTCAAATCTTCCAGTACCTTTGTGATTTTAAACACACTTCCAACATTAATAACTAAACTGAGCTCCCTTGTTAATTCCTTGCAGCGTCTAAAACTGCAGTAGTCAAATAGCCACTTTGGTGCTGAGCATGACCGGGCTGTATTAAAGCTTTAGAGAAGTGTTGCTGCAGATTTCCTGAAGTTTACTGATAAGGTGCAAGTCTTTATTATCTGTTGCTGGTTCAAGAACATTTCTGTATAAATTTAAGAATGTTATTTGCTTTATTCTGCTTCATTTAGGACGATCATATCTGGTCAAAAGTGACAGTCCTGGAGTGCTCTGTGTCCCTTGTCCTTCTGTGTCCTTCAGAGCCACTTATGAACTTGAATGCAGATGCATCTGTATGGTACGATGCTGTGCAACACTGAAGTTCCCTCCACAGCAAAGCACTGCTCTGACACAAACTTCTGTCACAAAGCCAAATCATCATAGCACTGAGCCTGGGACGACTGAAGAGAACTAGTCAGCTTTATTGCTTCTGGATTTGGATTAGTTCATCTGACGTTAAATCGAGGTGTGCGTAAGTCACATTCATGTTACACATGTCCAACGTAGTCTCTGATTGCTTATTGGGAGTGTAGTAGGTTGTCTGCACAGCTGAGTCAAACTCAGTAGTTTGGAAAGGCAAAATATTAAGATCACGAGTGTAAAATCTTATTCTAGACTAGAATACGTTTAAAAAGAAAGTAAGAAAATATTCACACGTATTTAAAACAGCTATTTGAGAGGTAGAACACACGCAGCTGAACTTCTAGGCTAAATTCAGAACTGGTATAACGGACTGAATGTGATTAAAGGAGGAAATCTAGTTTTGACCCAGAAATTTTATTTCTCTGAGCAGACATTTAAAACAGGAAGATGTGTAGAAATAGATGCAAAATGTCTGTGCTGTAGCCTGGCAAGTGGCAATACCATATGTAATCTATTATAAGATGAATGGCATGTTGAGAAATGATTCAAGCTGGCTAATTCGCAGAGCTCTAAATTCTGCAGCAACATCCTTGAGAATACCACCTGAAACAGCCAGTCCCCTATTAAATACCATACACGGGTGTGCGTGTGTGTACTTATTTAATTGCCGTATTACAATAGCAATAATGACTGGGGTTTGAGACATTTCCTGGGACTTAAAGATCAGCTGGGATTCACAGTCTGAAGCTCAGCCAGGTGCCATCAGCTCTCACCAGCTAGTCATTAATCCCCAGGAAATGCCTCGTGCTTCAATCTCTATTTCATATCTGAATGTTCACTAGCTAAGATTTCAACTGTGTTTTAAGATATTGTTAATAATTCCTTTTCCATAGGAACTAATGGCATCAAAAAAAAAAAGGTATTTCCCCCTGTGTCTTTAGAGCTTAATGAGCTTCCCGTTATATATGATTTGTAAAGTTTTGGGGGCTGTGTGAACTCTGAAGGTTTTGACCCCACACTGGGCTTTTGAGTGGTGTTTTTGTAACATGAGACAGTGAGCTTGTTCAGCTGACTCTCGTGATGAATGTCTTTTCTATCTACCTTCAAAGTCTGCTCTTCCCGTATTTATAGCATTTCAATGCAAGAGCTGTTAGCTATTACACTGAATGCCATCGGAGGAACAGGATTTTTGGGTGCCTTTTTCAGTTGTTCACATAGCAAACTTTTCTGTGGAATACCTGCAGTGGGTTAATAGGGAAAGGCACAGGAAATATTAGAGGAAGGTGCATCCGGGGAGTGTATTTGCCCATCCCTTTTAGGAAGTCACAATCTAGTCCTATGTCATGTCAGTCAGCTTAAATCCACTTGATGCAGCCAGTTTCCTCCAATTCATGGTTGTGTAAGTAGAGCACTGATAGGCGTTTCTTTTCTAAGTTTCAAAGTCCCCTTCTAGGAAAAAAAAAAAAAAAGAAACTATAATTCCAGCATTTCCTGCAATTGTCCTACCTTAAGCTGAAGAAGATCTGTGTATAGCTGGGAAAAGGCTGGATCCTGGAACTCTTAACTGCCTTTGTTACCTGAGTTGTTGTCAGAGGGAGGGGGGGCATGATAAGCTGTGACATCTTCATTGATAGTGGAATTTTACAGCAGCATATTAAATTGGACAGCCAACTGCACAAGAATTTGATTATATCTCTCCATTCATAGAAGTGTAGAAAGTAGAATCTTACCACCATTCTCCTGCAAACCCCTTTTAACCCTTACTTTGACAACCATGGGGTTAAGATTTAAACTTACTGTAGATGCCACCTTGCCAAGGTGGATAGCTGATGCCCAGCCATTCTTTATCCCAGTTCTTCTTAGCAGCTAGAAAACACTGCTGTTATGATGTCTGTAACCCCTGTGTATGTGCAAATAAATTAAGAGAAATGTCTGCTGTCATATTGCACAGAGTAAAACAGCTCCAATCATTTCAGCTGCATACCACTGAAAACAGCAAATAGAGAGCTATGCTGGTTTACTGTGGAGAATGTATCTCCAGGTGACTAAACCATTAGTATATAGTACAGTTTAGAATTGATGTGCATGTTTTTAGGACTTAGAGTTATTTGTTAGTGTAAATTCAATGCAAAAAGATAAACCCAGATTCTGGATGGCAGCAAAAATGTAGCCCAGAGCTCACAGATCAGTTTTTGCAAAAACCAAAAGATCTACAGTCAGAAGCAGGTCAGAAAGAGAGAGAAAAATCTACCCTTCTATCGGTGCAGACAAGGAAAAATCAAGCCTAACTTAGAATCTAAGAGGTAAGAGTCCTTCCCAAGGAAGACATCTAATACATCTCCAGTCTTTTTTTTTTGATAAATATTCAGAAGTTCTGATTTTTTTTCCAAAATTTCAATCAATGTAGATTCTACACAAGGAAATAGCACAAAAATCTTAATGAAAGGCTGATATTTCTTACTAGCTTCTTAGCAGTGATTAAGTACAACCATTTTCATGTGGCTGAACGCCAGTGCCTTTGGAAATGGTTTAACCTAAACCACAAAATGACCCATTTACCTCTCAGTAAGTGACCTTGTGGGGAGTTAGTAGAAAATAGCAATTAGGCTCAAGATTGACACTCCAGCTTGGTTTGTATTTCTCTGGCTAGACAAGCCCTTATAAGAGATTGTTTTGATGTGCTGGAATCAAGGTACAGATCTTGTTAGGTTTTGCAAACTGTCAAGTCCATGAAATTGTTGTTGTTTTTCTATCCAGTGTCTTTGAAATACTGTCAGATCAGCACTAATGCACGGTGGCACTATTCCAGGTTTCAGCTGAAATTAGGGAGGGTAGTGAAATGCTACATGTAGCTGAAGCTGCCAGATTAAAAATAAGTAAAATTATTCTAGCTATTGATAAGAATTTAGCTATCCTTACTCTTAAGTAATCATCAGTATATCCTAGCTGGTTTATTTGTATAAGGTTTGGGGTTTTTTTAATTTTTCCTTTATAAAGCTTAGAGGCAAAGAAGAATTACTGATATTTGGCATTTTCCTCACTATTTTCCTTTAGAAAGCATAACAGTTTGTGTGCTTCATCTAATCAGCTTCTCTGTTAATAAAACTCTGGCTGGTGTTTTTGTTTGATATTTATTTTATAGTTCTCTTTGTGGTCTCTCTGTGGAAAATAATTTGTTTCTTTGAGAAACATGAAGAGAAAATGCACTCTGTTCTTATTCAGATGAGCCAGTAGGGAGCAGTATCTTTCTTGGCATTAATTTTTATATTCTCAGTATTTGCTGGCTGGACTGTAGCTCACTTTGTCGGGCTGTGAACACTTGGAAGAAGACATCCTCATAAATTAAATGCCACGATGAGAAGTGGATTCCATATTGGCACATCAGCAGAACAGGTGGAGATTCAGAACAAAACAGCTTTTTGGACAAGTTGACATGGCATTACCTTTTATTAGTAAGTTTACTCCCTACCTAGGTATCTGAAGGAAGTGATATTTTTATTAGATTAGCTATGAAGTGTGTAGTTAGGTAAAACCCAACATGCAGCTAATCTAATGGGATCTCTTGATTTAAATTGTCACAGGACCTTTGTGAATGAAGCATAAATGAAAAGCTGCTGCTGTTTGTTTCTGTGAAATCTGAGGCAGGTTTCCCTATTTATAGATTTCATCCCAGTAAAAAGAGGACAGTGGGGATAAGAAATTAATTTACAAGCAGAATTTTCAAACAAAGGAAGCTCATATTTTGACTGGAGTTTGGTTTTGTTCTTTTTCTCTGACTGGGTTCATTCCTTCATCAATACTAACAGAATGTCTTCTCTCTCCAAAATATTACATTAACATTATTTGAGCAAGTAAAAATATTATCAAGTTACTAATAATTAAAGAAACCTAAAAATCCTTAATCCCTTACTTTTTTTGTCTCTGACACCACTTTTGTATAAGCTGCCATATCCTTTTAATGCTAGGCATTTTTTTTCTATTTCATTTTGACACTTTTGTGTCAAAATGTATCGCTTGTAGCACATCAATGAGAGAGTATTTATTTTAGCATGGGAAAGAAAAAAAAAAAAAAGGCATGATAAAACCAGATGGGGAAAATGCAGTAACTGAAGAACCTTTAATTCAGTTTTGTATGAAAAAACTAATTATTTTGTGGGATTAAAGCAGCTGCTTAGGCCTGTGGTACGTAATTTAGTACTCTTGCATCTATTTGTTTCTCTCTTCTTATGTGTGCTTTGGTTTGCTTCTTTCATTTGCCCTTAGTCAATTTTCTTTATAGACTACTCTCCTTTATTTGTTGTGGCTTTCACCTCCCTTTTCTTGTTCAGTTCACTCTCATCCCTTTTTGTATTCCTGTTTTCCCTTTGCCAGTAATTTATTTTTTGCCTGTCCTTTTTTCTCACCCTTCCAATCAAATCTATACTTCCTGTTGCCTTATTTTCATGACAGCTTTCAAATCACAAGTTTGATTACTCCTTTCTGTGAAGAAGTCACAGTAGGGAGCAAAGGCAATTCTTTCACCTTTCTAAAAACTACAGGTAACTACCCTAAGGGTGGAAGAAAATTGTTTGGAAGAATTTCTGTTCAAGGAGGTGGCAGACAGCAGAAGCAGGAAAAGAGATGTTAAAGGCAAATTCTGAGAATCTGCAGGAAAGGAAATTTTCTAGTGCTATTTCCATTTTGCTTTTGTGCTCCCACCTCTACCTTTTCCTGCCTTGTTACAAGTAATACTGCTATACTGAGTGAGATCATCACACTGCCTGCAAAGGAGCAGACAGGGAGGAGCCCAGCAGGCATTCGTTCTGTCTCAGGCCACATTAAGTACTGATAAGATATTCTCCTGAATATCCACTGGATCAGCTGCAATGAAGAACAATTGGTACATGGATCAACCCACCTCCCTTATTCCAGAATAAACACTGAAGGAAGACCTTGGTGAACCCTTCCAGATGAATTTAAGATGGTTCCCAGGGAGGAAAAGCTATGAAACTGTGACTACTTCACTTGGATAACTTTTCTAAGAGACTGTTGGATGTCAGTTCCATAAAAGCAGAAGGACGGTGAAATCAAGACACTCTAGCAGGATTGTTAAATGGTTTTACCAGTTTGGAGTCTCTTGGTTGTGTGTGTGTAGGTGTTTTTTTTTATTTATTTGATAGAGTCTTAAGAAAACAATACCTTGAATCTCCTAAAACTGCTGTAGGCCCGTCCTTAAGCCAAATCTTTAATTATTTTCCTGTCTTTTGATTGTTGACTCTGCCTTCTAATAGCAAAATGGAGCCTCTATTTTAGATTCAGTAGTGCTAGTTAGATCATGACCTTGCTGCTGAAATACTGTTTCTTCTACTGCTTCAAGACCAAGTAATCCTTAGAACTATAGGTTAATGAAGGCAGCACCTTTTTCAAAGAAAATAAGAATACAGTTTCTTCCACAGATTGTCAGTGGAGTGAAATCTTGAAATATTTAGGTAGGATGTTGTTTCCTTTTTTTCAGTTTGGTATTTTAACATCATGACTGATAGTTTTCTTCACAGAATCAAAGAACATTAGGGGTTGGAATGGACCTTGAAAGATCACCCAGTTCACCCCCCCTGATAGAGCAGGATCACCTAGAGCAGGTCACATGGGAACACATTCAAGTGGGTTTTGAATGTCTCCAGAGAAGGAGACTCCACAACCTCTCCGGGCAGCCTGTTCCAATGCTCCATCACCCTCACCGTGAAAAAGTTTTTCCTTATGTTTACCCGAAACCTCCTATGCTCCAGCTTGTACCCATTACTCTTTGTCCTATCACTGGATGTCACTGAGAAGAGCCTGACTCCATCCTCCTGACACTTACCATTTACATATTTATAGACGTTAATGAGGTCACCCCTCAGGCTCCTTTTCTCCAGGCGAAAAAGACCCAGCTCTCTCAGCCTCCCCTCGTAAAGGAGAGGCTCCACTCCCTTAATCATCTTAGTGGCTCTTAGTGCTGGACTCTCTCCAGTAGCTCCCTGTCTTTCTTGAACTACGGTGCCCAGAACTGGATACAGCACTCCAGGTGGAGCCTCACCAGTGCAGAGTAGAGGGGGATATAGAAGATATAGAGGGGGATATAGAGCATATAGATCCCTTGATCCTGCTGGCCATGCTCTTCTTAATGCTTCCCAGGATGCCATTGTCCTTCTTGGCCGCAAGGCTGCATCGTTGGCTCATGGTCATCCTCTTGTCCACCGTGACTCCTAGATCCAGAGCTGCTCTCCAACGGATCAGCCCCCAGCCTGTACTGATAACATGGGGTTGTTCTTCCCCAGATACAAGACTCTTGACTTGCCCTTGTTGAACTTCATTGAATTTCTCCCTGCCCAGCTCTCCAGCCTGTCCAGGTCACGCTGGATGGCAGCACAGCCTTCTGGTGTGTCAGCTACTCCTCCCAGTTTTGTATCATCAGCAAACTTGCTGAGGGTACACTCTATCTCTTCGTCCAGGTCATTGATAAGTACATTGAATAGCACTAGACCCAGGACCAACCCCTGGGTTACACCACTACGACAGGCCTCCAACTAGACTCTGCTCCACTGACCACAACTCTCTGGCCTCTGTCCTTCAGCCAGTTTCCAATCCATCTCACCACACAACTCTCCAAGCCGCATTTCTTAATTGTGGCTGCGAGGCTATCATGGGAGACAGTATCAAAAGTTTTGCTGCAGTGGAGATATACCACATCCACTGCCCTCCCCTCATCTATCCATCTAGTTGTGCCATCGCATCACAGAAATGGAGGTGAGGCTGACCAGCCTGTAGTTACCTGGGTCCTCCTTACCCTTTTTGAAGATTAGGATGACATTGGCCTTCTTCCAGCCCTCAGACACCTCTCCTGTTCTCCAGGACCTCTTGAAGATTATGGAGAGCAGTCTAGCAATGACCTCTGCCATCTCCCTCAGCACTCATGAGTGCATCCCATCAAGGCCCATGGACTTATGGATGTTCAGTTTGCTTAACTGCTCTCTAACCCAATCCTCCTCAACTGAGACAAAATCTTCCTTCCTCCAGACTTCCTCTGGGGTCTTATAGGAACGGAACCCCTGGAATCTGGCCTTAGCAGTGAAGATGAAGGCAAAGGTGGCATTCAGTACCTCCTCCTTCTCTCTATCCTTGGTCACCAGGGCACCCACTTCATTCAGCAGTGGGCCCACATTTTCTCTAGACTTCCTTTTACCTCCAACGCACTTGAAAAAGCCTTTCTTGTTATCCTTGACCTCCCTCGCCAGGTTTAGTTCTAAGGAGGCCTTATCTTTCCTTATTACACCCCTGCATCCTTGGACAACTTCTTTGTACTCTTCCCCAGTGGTCAGCATCTCCTTCCATGTTCTATATACTTCCTTCTTCCACTTAAGCTTGTTCATTATCTCCCTGCCCAACCATGCAGGTCTCCTAGATCTCTTACTTGATTTCTTACTCCTTGGGATACTCTGATCTTGAGCCTGGAGGGAAACACCCATGAATATTAGCCAGCTTGCTTGGGCTCCCGTACCATCTAGAGGCCTGTCCCACAGGACTTTTACAACCAGTTCCCTGAGGAGGCCAAAGTTAGCCCTTCTGAAGTCCAGGGTAGTGAGTGATCCTGCTTGTGGCCCTGTGTCTGTCGCATGTGATTCTGAACTCCACCATCTCGTGGTCACTGCAGCCAAGGGTGGCCCCTGCTTTCACATCCTCAAACAGTCCCTCTTTGTTTATTAGTACAAAGTCCAGCAGTACTCCTCTCCTTGTCGGCTCCTCCACCAGCTGTGTCAAGAAGTTATTGTCAATGCACTGGAAGAACCCTACTGGACTGTGCATGCCTGGATGTGTAGTTTTCCCAGTAAATGTCAGGGTAATTGAAGTTCCCCCATGACAACCAGAGCCTGTGATTGTGAGGCTACTTCCAGCTGCTTGTAGAAGGCCTTGTCAGCTTCCTCATCCTGATCTGGTGGCCTGTGGTAAATATCCACAAAATGTCTCCCATACTAGTCTCCCCCTTAATCCTTACCCACAAACTTTCAACTCGCTCTTCATTGTCCCCCAGGGAGAGCTCAATACATTCTGGTTGCTCTCTCACATAAAGAGCAACTCCACCACCTCGCCTTGCCAGCCTATCTTTCCTAAAAAGGACACAGCCATCCATGACAGTGTTCCAGTCATGTGAGCTATCCCACCATGTCTCAGTAATTGCAATGAGGTTGTGGTCCTGAGATAGCACACAGATCTCTAGTTCATCCTATTTGTTCCCCAAACTGCGTGCGTTAGTGTTTAGGCATTTCAGAGAAGTTCTAATACTAGAGCACTGCCCCACTGGTGCAAACCCAGCTACAACCCCTTCCCACTTCAGATCTAGTTTAAAGCCCTGTCAATAAGCCCTGCTAACTCCTATCCCCAAATCCTTTTCTCTCTCTTGGACAGGTGCATCCCACCTGCCACCAGCAGACCAGGTGCTATATAAACTTCCCCATGATCAAAGAACCCAAAATTCCAACCGTGGCACGAGTCTCTGAGCTACATGTTAATCAGGTGTGTTCTTGGTACCAAGTAACTGAGTTCTACCATTTGACCTAAGAGATACACTCCTAAATTGACACCACACTTGGTAATTGCATTGCATGTACCCTTTGTTAAGTTAAATGGTAGCTCCACAGGTTTAACTGTGTATTAAATTAATCCCAAAGCTGATTCCAAATTGCTTGGGGTAAAGGGGGATATCTAGTGTATTAGTAGTAATCTAGAGTTTACTTGGTGATATGATTAGGAATTTGAATAATAAAAATATCAGAGTAACTCTGAAGGAGTGAGGAGGCAGTTAGTTACATTAAGATGTTGTTACCAAGGTAAGATATGGCAGAAGGAGAAATAATGGTAATGACAGGTGAGCTGAAAGAGCTATTGCAGTGGGAAATACTAGAGGATTTGAACAAGTGACAGAGCAGAAGTGGGTGACCTCAGAGGGAGGCTATTAGTAGAAGAATAAAGGAAGAAATAGGTTGGAAACAGATCACCAGAGTGAGAAGGGTGTATAGTCCTAGTATGAACAACAGATCACATCCATTTTACTAAATAGTTTATAGCTTTAAGCTTTCTTGTTTGTGAATATACAGTCAGACCATACCATTCTGGAATCATTCTCTTACACTGCATAAAGTTATGCCTCAATGTTCTCTCTTGATTCTCTGGAGAAACAGAATAGATTTGTTTTATAACATAAATGAAAATGGGACCTGATAAATTCAAGTAGCTGCCAGTGACTGATTTAGATCAGTGATCCAGTAGATCAGAATGGCTCAGACTCAAAAGTGATGTGACTGTCCATCATTCTCATTTGCAAAGATAACGAAAGCAACACTGCACCCCTATTTTACTGGAGATGTTATATTCCTGGGAAGGGTGTCTCATATCATGTAGGTTTCTGGTTACTCCTCTGGTTTTCAGAAGAGGGAGTGGTGAGGGAGGGGAAATTTTTCAGTTTTGCTCCGTGTTCAAGGGCAGGCTTGGCGTCCATCAGGATTCTAGGCTCCAATGGATCCTCCTATTGCTCAAAGCAGACAGCAGCTTCATCAGTAAAGCTTTACACTGATTTTGCAGCATAACTGCAAACCATTGTGTTGACATGCCTAGAAAATGATAAAAAATGTCTGTTTCATGGGAAAACCCACAGAACTTAGTACTAAAATTTTAAAGCTCCTTATTAGATTTTTATTTGCTTGTGAACACACTATAGAATTGAACACACAATGGTATCATAACTTCAGGGCAGAGGAAAAAAATATAGAGAGATTGACCATAAAAATAACAAACATCTTTAGAGAAATTTCTCCAGAATGCTATCAAATTACAACTAGGATTCATCTACATGGATCTATATACTTTCCTTAGTTTACAGAAGCATTTAAAATGAAGAGCATTGAATTGCTGAGACCTTAAAGCAAGCTTTCTGGCATTAAATGAAGTCAAAGACTCATGACTGTCTAATATATTATTATTGTAATAATATGTAATTATTGTATAATATGTAATATTATTTCAGTTAATTTTAAGAATTCAAATTAATTTTGAGTCTACTTTACTTGTTGCTTAAAGGGAACACTTAGAATATGCTTAGTGCAGAAGCATTTTTACCCTCATGGGGTAAACTCATTGATCCAAAATTGTCTATTTGATACCCTGGAGTATTAGTTCACTGTGCATTACTGAGATCAGTAAACTAAGTCTTGAAGGTCTCCTTTCTGAGTCTTTGAATTTTACTGATATAAAACATCTGGGCTGTATACTCTGTTGGTAAAAAGGTTTCTAGGGGCTGGAACCACTTCTGTCATCAGAGAAATTAGTCCTCTGTATTAGTCAGAGGAAGCCTTTCCTCCACTAGTTTAATTTTGCTCCTACAGATTTTAGTGTTTCCCATCCTTTAAGGTTGCTATTTATGTTTTTAGGTCATATATTTCATATCTTCAAACCACATGGACAGCATTACTAATTTTTAAATGGGTTTGACAAATTGATTTAAGGTTTCAGTTTTATGGTATCTGCTATTTTTTAGGCTACAAAAGGAGACCAACAGAGCTTAAACCCAGAAAAAAAAAGAATTATGGTGAGCTTTCTGTTTCCCTGTTACTCCCTTCAGGTAGCAATAGAGAGTAGCATTATCTAAGCCAAATTACATTTTGGAATAAAGTAAAATTAATAATTTTAGGTTCTAAATTCGAAGATTGCTAACCACTATCCAAATAGTAGAGAGAAAAACTCCCTACTTGCTTTTAAGACAAACCATTATAACTTTGTGAATAGGAATATATTCTATATTAATGATTGTTTACATGAGAGAAGACACAGTGATCTAATGCATCTCTGAATAATTCCCCTTCCTATCTTGCTAAATGCAGAGCTTTAACTTTGATCTTTCATGCTATTTATCACTAATATTAGATTATACAATCTATCCATCTGCAATAGTTAATTTAAGTCACCGGTGTATTTTGATGTGTGGTCAGTCACTGGAAATTATCTTTTTTCAACTTTGTTTTCAGTCCGCATTTCTGCTCTTGTCTTTTTCATATTTGAACTGGATTAAAACTAAATTTGGAGGTGGCATGAATCTAACAGTCCAAAAATAGTTTCTGGAAAACCTGATTAAAGAACTGGAAAAATGTTGCTTGGTATGGTTGCAAGTTCAGAGCCTGGTTAAATGAAATTTGAAGAATCTCAGCCTCCGGTATTGAAGTCGTTGTGGATATTAGAGACAAATAATATGGCCTGGTAATTATCAAAGGAAAACATGAAAACCAGTATTAAAATATTAACATAATACTAATTGGAATACTAAAGTCTTCCTTAGATGAATATCTACTCATATTTCTTGAACTTTTAAGTTGTTTATGAAACAGTAAAAGATCATGCTAAGAGGGCTGGTTCATGTGAGAAGTCAGTCTCTCAGATTTAGTAAGTCTTTCATATCAGCTATCCTGGAAAATGTTGGACTATTTCCTTACATTGAGTGTAATTTCCTTGAGTAATTAAGAGATGCTTGGTAAAATAGGTAGAAATTGGAGTGTTTGACAAAGTAAAGGGAAATACATACAGAGCTAATCAAAAGCCCAAGATATCAATAAAAAGTTTTCTACTGATTTCAATAAGCTGTAGATCAGGCCAGTGTTGCAGAAGTCATCACAGTAACGTATGTCCCCAAGCACCCAGGACAAAGGGGACCCTTTATATGTATGTCCAAACAGTGTGTCTGGAATGCCTCCAGCAGAGGCTGGATCTGATTTGACATTCATTTATTTCATCTTGTTAAGCCACTACTATATGATTATGTTATTTTAATGGATGCTGATAAAAAGGGATGGATTTTATGACATGTAGTTTAATTTGTGAGCCTGACTGCTTAAATACCTCACTTTTGCCAGCACATAAATAACTTGTCATGAGCCAAATACCCACAGATAGCTTGTAAACATCTAAAAAGTTTAGGATTGTATATGGGGGAGGAGGGGGAAGTTCAGTTTAGGGTTTGAACTCTTTGTTGAGTGAATTTCACGTGACTATTTCTTTATTAGCGTGTCAAAAAAAGAAGATGCTAATTAATTGATGTGCTTCATGGTCCAACGTGCTTGGTAGCATGGTTCTTATTAGGTTGTTTCAGCACAGAATTTATTAACTTGTTCAGTCTTTAATTGTAGGTCATGATGAAAAGTTGTAACTTTTTTTTTAATGTTTCTATAATATATTTCAGGAGTCTTATGAAAACAGAATAGTATTGTGACACCCTGATGCTCAAGATGGGCCTGTATCAAAGTTCTTTAATTTTGAGGAAAAAAAGGTGGAATTAAAGGGCATAAAATCTAAGTCTACATTGTAAGTTTATGGCTTTGGTCTTTGTAAGCAGAAAGAAGCATAGAGTATTTTTCAATTACAAATTACAAATTTAAAGTTAAAAAAAAAAAAAAGATAAATCCTCCCAAGTAACATACCCACAGCACTTTGTTTTTGTGAAATAAAGGATACAATACAATCATTAAAGTCTTGGCCATGAGAGTTATACTGTAGCTGGCATATTTCTCTCCTCTCTTCTTTTTCTTAAGTGTTTCTCATTTGTTTATTCCCCATTCCAGGTGATATCTCTGTGGAACTAATTGTTCACTCATTCCCTAGTTAAGTCACTAAGAAATCTTAGCTTGGCTTTGGGATGGACTTTTTTCTCCTTGTGTGGAAGCTGAGCACTGATGATTCCTGGGATAAGTTTCAAATGACAAAAGCATGTCACTTATTCTTTGATCTTTAGTTTCAAGCACTGATGGAAAAGATGTATTCATCCACTGTCTTTTCTAAGTTTAAACCTGTTAAATGTAAGTATTAAATTGCACAAGGGTAAAACTGCTAATGCAGTAATTGAGAATCAAAATTTTACAAAAAAAAATTTTTGTAAAACTGGACAAACATCCTGCTTGTATCTTATGAAGAATATTTTTACAGTTTTCTGTTCAGATGATTTATTACAATCAAGTCATGTTGGAGGCTGACTGAACTTGTTTCCTCTTTCCTTTTCAGCTTCCTTATTTTAGCTCAGATGGTACTTTACTTTAAATCACATAATATGGTAAAAGGTCTGTTATTTGACCTGGGAATAGGGTCACACAACCAATCTTAGCTAGTCTAAAATTAAATATAAACAATGCTAAAATATACCATATAATTCCCAACTTAAACCTGGGAGCTGCCAAGTAGAACAGTACTTTATTATTGCACAATTAGAATGAAGACTGCTAATGATTTAAGGTGTTTGTAAAATGAATATACCAAACCTTTAATTCCACGGTACTATTATTGCAGCTGTACACTGTTTGTTGAGAGCTTGAGGAGATGTTTCCTATTTTGTTTGATTTATAGCCTTGTAACTTCACAAATAGTAGGAATTTTCCACTGGTGACTGCACAATGTATGGAAGGGCCAAAATTATTTTTAAAATTGATTGTGTTTCACATATTGCCACTTCTACTTTATAGGCTAGTGTTTCCTACTTCTGCAGAGCTTTTTCCCCCCCTTAACCATGATGAATGTATTTACAGAATTAGCTTTCTTATTATACTTGGATTTTAGTACACCAAATAGATAACTTTTACCATAGAATTCATCATCTAGAAAAACTGGAAAAAAAAATTAAAATAATCATAGACTATGGTTTTAGAGACCTAAGCTGTAAAATCTTTAATATCAAGATTAAATTAATTATTTGTGAGTTTGTTTTTTTGTTGTTGTTGTTTTGTCTTTACTCGGTTCAAATCTATAGCTGCAGCAGCTCAGGTAATTCCCTGATAAATTGCCATGAAAGGATAAGAAAGTCTCAGAAATGTTGCATGGCTTGAGAAATATTCCCTGGACTCTTGAAGAGAAAGATCCACAATTGCTGTGAATTGATGCAGCTTCCTCGGTGAAGCCTCACGAGCTCAGTACTGTGTTCACTTCTGTTCCAGAATGCTTCCAAATACCTCTGATACTAGACAGGTATCCAGACATATTTTTTATTGTATGATGAAGAACATCTGTGGTTGTTTTTCTGCTAAGGTGACATGGGATTAGTTCACATTCAGACCTTCCTTTGATGGATGTGTGTGGTGAGCAAGATGGTTTAGGATCGTCTATTTTATAGTTACTGTAATTCACATGGGACAAATAGAAAGAGAAAAATACTTTTTTTTTTCTTTTCCCCTTAGTCAGAGAAAGCAAATTAGGAATACTAAAAAAAAAAGTGAAATTATGTGAGAAAATGCAAAGTTTATTTGTTAAGCTGTTCCTTTTTTTTTTTTTTTTAAGTGTGCTGCCTTACAGCTAGAAAAACTTCAAGTTATTTTGCCAATATTTTGTATTGGCCGTAGAGCCCAGGAGAGTCTTGTTTTCCATCACAGACAGCAACAGACATGAAATACTTCTTTTAGAGTTTAGTGTCACTCTTTTGGTTGGCCTGTTTAATACAGCATAGCTCTGAGAGACTCATAAATAAAGCCCGGACTAAAACTGTTGTTGGCTGCGAGGCTGCCTGTGCCAGAAATGGTACATTTCTTAAATCAATGTTCATGTGGCTGTGATTCATAGAAATTTCTGGTGGGTTTTTTTTTTAAATATTGACAGTCACAAACTACTCACCTACCTTAGCTCTGTGAGGGGAGTAACTCGCTAATGATCAGCATGTTCTTAGTGTTTGCAACACATTTTAAAGTGAAATCTGTGGATGCAGTATAATGGTATGACCTCAGTCTCGCAGCCTAACATGGGTGAAGCTTTCATAATGTTCACTCACTTATTAAATAAACTGAGAAAGGGAGTGTAACTGGTAGCAGGGCCAAAGAATCAATACCCTATCTCAGTTTCTCTTAAAAAAAATGGAAAAAATGTATTGTATGTCATTGTCATCATCTTTGTTGTTTTTACTATTTCATTAGAAGCTTCCTCAACAAGTTCAGATGAAGGTCGTTCTGCATGTGTGTGTCCCTGTGCATGTATTTTCCAAGTATTTCTCTTTCATTTGTGGTGGTTTATAGTGAAATAAAGCTTGCAATAAAGTGGTTAAAGCTTGGACAGCAGTTTTAAAAGTGTCTCTTGAGTTCCAGGAACTCAGCTATTGTGAATTATTATTCTGAAAAAAGATGAGTTTCTGTCATTTAAAAAGAAGGCAATTTCTACACAAAGTAAAAAGTTTTTAAATCCCTATAAAAAGTTTTTTAAGTGGGTGGGATTTAAGCATTAAGATTAAAACTGCATCATTCTGGTTAGCTTTTACATCTAAAGTATTTGTGTTACAGTGCTGATCTTCTCTTTAGAGATTAAAAATACACTGCAGTTAGATTCTCTTTTTAACAGAATCTCAATATATTTAGAACACAAAAACAAACTAAAATTTTCTTGGGTTAATATTTAGAATAGCAGCTGAAATTTTGATGAAATGATGAGTCTTCCAAGCCACTAGAAATTTTTATTTTATAATACTGGAGACACACTGGCAACATAACATTTGTTTTTACAAAAAGCATCAAGAAACATTAACTTTATTGATAATATTTATTTGATTTTAAGTTTATGATAGGCACAACAATATTAGAAGAGCGTTGTTTTGTGTTGAAGATAATGAAAACTGAATTTTCATTTGACTGAAACTTGTAGCATTGCACCTGTAAAAATTAATCTGAATACATGTTTGTTCTTGCAGAGAAAGGGTGGTTGGGCAATCCAGCATCTATTAGTTAAATATGTGTACTCGTGTCAAGTACAAAATCAGAAGCCCTACTTAATATGACCCACTCTATTCAAGAAACATTGTTTGTATGTCTCAGTCTTGCAACACTGGCTACAATCTTTTGTGAATTGAGATTTTGGATCAAATTTAACTACTAAGAAAAAAAAAGTCTCAGCATGTGAGATGCATGATGCAAAGCCTCTGAGAAAACTGTAAACACAGTCAAAGTAATCCAAGAAGTCTTCTCAGACAGGACACAACCTTTCACTTACCAAGTTTTATTTTATTATGTTAACTATGAAATCATATAAAACTCAGATGGTTTTTAGAAACAGAGATTAATATGCTTTATTTTAACATAGATTGGATGATCTCTTCCTTAAGACTACATGGAAACTCCTTGTCTTTCAATATCCAGGAAACAGACTAAGAGTTTCATTGTGCAGGAGAGAAACAATACAAAGAGATAGCACTGCAGAAAAACAGTGTTGGTCTGTGCTGACAGAAGGAGAGGAAGCTTTCCCAGAACATGAAAACATGGTAAAATTGGAGGTGATGATAGGATCCAACTGATTATGAGATCTTAACTTTAAAAGTAATGCATATTGCTTTAGATGGCAGTAGTAAATATAAGGCCAGTACTTTAGAAATTCAGTAGAACTAACAGCAATTTAAAGATTGAAATCTTAATATAGTTAAATGTTGGAAATGGCCTAGATGCCTATTTCAGTTGTGTTTTTAAGCAATTAGATTTGTTTACCAATTTGTCTGCACTTTAAGATTAGAGAAATAACTATGGAATCTTTGATTTAATGATGTAACATGTACCTAGGTCTCACTAGAATGTTAAGTATGTATTTGTAGTTTCATCACTAACAATTAGTCAGACAAAACACCCACAAAATTTACCGTAAATATCAGCACGTCTGAAATAACAAAAGGTGTGTACTTTGCTGCTATTCAGCTTCTTGTTTTGGTCCAAGTTGTAAAAATAGATCATTATTTCATCTGTTGTACATTATAAAAATAGAACTTTGGCGTTTTGATGAGTTGATAGGAGTTTCACAAGTTCCTAGAAATAAAAAACAATGCTCAGGAAAGAGGAGAAAATCTTGTATTTCAATTAAAGTAAGGCAAAAGTTCTTTATGGAAAGGTAGGATTTAAACTATCTCTGCTTATATCCCTATTTTTAAATCAAATCTTTCACTAGGTGCTGTCATTTTCTGCTCCCTTTCTACAGTGAGGATGTCCCTGACTTAGGCATGTGTCAGTCTTGGTGATTTCTCTGAAGGGCTGCTACAGAAATGGGTTCAGACCAGCTGTCTGGCAGGTCTGTGGACTGAGTGGCAGCCCACAGCTTTTGTGATTTTTCACTTTTGCTAAATATACAAAATAAAAATACAGATACAGTCTCAAATCTAACAGGAAAACTTGGCACGAGTATTTAAACTTCTGTAATTAGATGCAAAGACAGTGCATCTTCAGTAGGTCTTTGCTTTGGATCAAGAGTGCAGTTTTAAAGTGAATTTCCCTGTTGTTCCCCTTTACTGTGCAATGGCTCACATTGCAGAGCAGCCAATGCCCAACAAACAAAATTAAAATGGAAAGCATGCTCCAGAAACACAGTGGAAAAAATTGCTATTGTGTTTACATTTGTATGACCCTTTGAGGCTAATGTGTGAGCCCAAGGAGGGGCTGAGAACTTTTCATGTTGCCTGCTGATTCTGGGTTGCTTTGAAACTTGCTGAATACATAGCCCTGGAAGCCTGCCAAAGTTACAGCCAAAGTTGCAGTAAATGGCTCAGAATAAATTGCTGGAGAGGTATATGTTTGTTACTGGGAAAAGCAAGAGCATATTCAAAGAAAATAACAGAGAGACAGTATGCTCTGATTTTGTGGAAAAGCTGGCAGCTTTTCAGGTAACTCATGGGCTGAAAAGATTGTGTGAGCATTGAGTAATAAATCCTCTATCTTCTGTTGTTTATTTTCAGGGAAACAATCTTTGTAAATAGGATTTTTATTAAGGAAGTATGAAACACTTTTCTCCTCCTGGTAGTAGTATTGTTTCTCCTCAGCCTGTAGTACTATATGAATATGGGTCAAAGAAGAATATTTGGCTGAAGTCTGAATTGCTTCTCCGTGTAGATCCACCACATACAGTGGGACCAGTCCTTTGGTGAGGGTATTTTGTGCTAAGGAGGTCGTGTTACCCTCTGCCTCTAGCACCTCCTGACCTAACCATCCCTTTCTTACCCAAGTGATCAGTTAAAAAGATAAATTCTTAATTACAATCAGAACCAAACCATTTATCTCATAAAGAAATGAATAGTTACAGAACAATTTAAAAAGAATTGGAGAACATCTGACTGGTCTTTTGCTTGTACCCTTTTAATTTTTATTCTAGTCTGCCAAAGCAGTGGTTTTGAAACCATAAGGCATCTTTTTGACTCAGTTGGCAAATAACAGGTCACAGAAACCAATTGTTGGGCCATACTTCCTTGCTTTTACTTTACCTCACATGGTGGTCTTTCAAGACCAAGACTCTGTACAGTTAGATATGTCACTACAAAGCCTGGGTATCCCCTGTGTTCAGTGTTTCATAGGGACATTAGAAGTGCTATAGGTCATTGCCTCGTAAGTTGTTGGAATTTTTATTGTAGGAATGGGCATAGGGCTGTACAATTTTGTTAGTGCACTGCAGTCTCCTGGCCAGGCATGAGTGCATGGCACTGCATGCTGCCTGTGAAGAACTGTGCCCTAGATTATAGAGTCAGCCCTAGATTTACTTTTATGTGGAACTCACTGAACAATGTTTGATATATCAAGCAGCAGCTTGCTGGTGGCCATTTTTTGGTGTATCTTCTGGTATCTGCACATCTAGCTCCCATTGGTAAGTCTGTGTTTTGATAAAAATATTCCTTGTGAGATAAAAGCCTTTGAAGTTTTATGCTTCGCCACTGCTAAAGAGCTAGTGATTAACTATTTATGATAGGGAGCACATCTTGCCTTTTGGCCACTGACATTAGCATTAAGAAATTACAATGCAACTCATTGCTTTGAATTAATGTGAGATAAGAAAATAAAGAACTGACTACTGTAATTGCTTTTGAAACATCACTTTGGATTTAGGACAATCAACATGCCAGAGGATTTCTTTAATATGACAATTTCATTAACAGAATTTATTGTTTTTTTGTTGGCTGTTCAGTCTGCACTTTATTACTTAATTCATGTTGGGACTGTAATGTCATATTTTTGTGATGCAGTTTTTAAATCCTATGTAACCTGTCAGGTAATAGGTCTTATCTTAGTTCCAAGATTGGATTTCTTCTATATTATTACATTATAAAACTCTTACAAAACTTTATATCAAAATTAAATTAGTTAAATGTTATTACTGTTTCTTATTTCCTAAAAGAGAATTGTGGACTGACTCTTTCATTTGTAAACTTCTGCCTTGGAGAAAGTGTATTTCATTAGAAGAGTTCTGATGCATCTCTTGGCTGATAAGTAATGATATCACTTTGAATCTCAGGGGAGAAATCTTACCAGCAACCAAAAACTAAGCAACTCTTCTGTTTAATACCAGATTTACAAGCAGACATTTCTAAATACCTTACAAATTCTATGCATTCACTGCAGGGTCCTTTGCAATTAGTACTCCTAATGAATCTTTCAAAAATAGTCTCTTTAAACTTTCACTCCCATTACTTCTTGCTTGTTTTATTGTAATAACATCTATTTTTGCAGGTGGGTATTGCACATTCCTGTTGATAATCAGTGTAATCAGGTAATGAAAGGCCAGCTTCTATCCCCAGAGAATTCTTCCTAGAGTTTATATGTAGTGCTGCATGTGAATATGTGCCAAAACCTCTTCTAGCACAGTCTTCAACCTGTTCAGAAACTGCATAGACATTATTTGTGGTACCCTTTCTATTTAATTTCTTTTAATACTTGAATGTTAGTTTTAATATTTGTGATAAAAAAATACATTTCTTTCCCTGTGCAGTCACTAGAGCTCTGATCCCAAGAACTGTTTTCCATAGTGATCTCAGGATGAACAGTAACAGCAATTAGGAAGATCCTCAAATGAATTGAATGTTGTCTTTTAGAGCTTCCAATTTTATCCAAACAAAGAGAAGCTGCATATAATTATATGGAGTTTTTAGTTGTAGGCAAGCTAAGTGAATTATATTTACCATGGAAAGTGTGAAAAATTAAAAACAGAAAGAAAATTATAATGTAAGGGATGAATCCCTGGCAGAAACTGATGGCGTTTAAGAATCATTTAGTTTCTGACAGAAATGTTAGCTACTCCTGTAAGTAATTTTGCCTATTTTAATGAAGCTGTATCATTTTTAAAAATGACTTCTCTTTGATTAAATCAACTCTTTGTTCTCTTTTCGCTGCGCTGGAGCATGCTATGCTTATCATACACTCATCCATACAAGCAAATTGTATCAAAGAGACTTTTTTGTGCTATACTTGCAAAAATTCTGGGAGCAGCCCCAGCTCTGAGTGCACTTCCTACCATTGTCATAAGCTACTAGCTAGATGTTTTGCCTTACTTGGGAAATTCTTTTGTAAATCAATGACTGCACTAAAAGCTGTTGTTTACAAAAGTCCGGTGAGAGCTATGCTCTGAGGTTTTAGTTTTTCTGGGAGTCAAGCAGCTTTTTGTTTTTTTTCCTGTTCTTTCTCTCCACCCAGATTGTGTGATATTTGGGTTTCAAAAGAAATTTTAAATACTCTAAAGCCCATAATTATTAATATTTCCATAATGAGCTTGAAGCAGCTTAATACTGTGTTCATTTTGTGATAAAATACTGATTTTTTTTTAAACTCTTACCACCCCTTCTGTCTATTTTAAAATGCAGACTGTTCTGCTGTGAAACAGCTCTTAATTAAAAAGTTACACAGATGTCACATTTTGAGTTCAAATCTCCTGTTTCTTTGTTAAGTGACTTTTTTTTAATTCACCCATTGTGTCTATATCCTTGGTAGTAAGCATTATTGGCAGGGATAATCATTGTACAAATGAAGTTGGTTATTTGTTCATATTAATATTTAGATTTGTTGGGAGGGGGTTGTAGTAATTGCATATATAAGAAACAACCAATCACAGCTGATCATATTTTCTGGACAAAATTTCCCCTAAGTCCAGCTGTTTGTATTGCTGTATTTCTTTTGAAATAATTTTAAATCATATGGAGTCTTCACTGCTGTTTTAGTGAAATATGATTAATAACAGTATTGTTGAAATGTATTCTTGCTTTCATTGAAATCTATTTTAAAGTAAGGTCTTCTCAATTTTTGATAGATGCAATTAACATTGGAAATCTTCACTGCTACATTTTTAATGTGACAGCTTCTGGTTTTGGTTGTATATTTGCATTTCCAGCATTATTTAACAAAATTACATTTATTAGATATTTAACAAATATTAAAAAAAAAAGTGGTATTACAGAGTTTAGCTGTTATTCTGAGGCAAACTCTGCTTAAAAGATAATCTTACAATGTTTTTGGCATTTACTCCCTAGCACTTTGTTCCCCCCCTTCTGAAATGGAGGTCACAGTCCCCTCAGTTCTACAAACTTGAGTGTTAGCATGAAAATGCTCTGAAACTAATCAGTGAAGTGAGCCTTAAATGAGCTTAAAAAAAACCCTTCTTTCTGAAAAAAAACATTTGCCTCTTTTATTTATTTGGATTTCAAACCAGACCTTTTGCCTATTCAGTTCATGGTGCAGCTGGACAAACTGTTGAATCAATGTATTTGAGAAGGCAGTAACATCCAGAAGGGTTGAGTCAGCAAGATGGAAGGCCTTGGAACATATTTTGTTCAGAATAAAGTTTTATGGGCATAAAAAAAGCCATTTATAATTTATTTTGTCATAATTACTCTTTGGATTTATACTGATCAGTACAAGCAAATTTTCCTTATGGCATTATCTCGTTTTTTTTGAGGTATCAGCAATTCCCGTTGATCTCAGGCTTTTACCAATCGGTTTCCACAGTGCATTCAGGCACATTATTGTAGCATAACAAGTTGTTTTCCATGGAGAGGAAAGTGTTTTAATCTGAGACTTCATAAATTTTCATGATGTATTTGTAGATTCATTGAGAGTAAGAATTGATCAAAAAGAGGCAAATAGATTCAGGCTATAAGAATATCATTCTCAGAGCTTGAACCCCATTCCTGATGATAATTTCAGGAACTGTCAAACCGATTGTTCTCTGTGGTTATGTGTACTAAGAAGTTCAAGTAATCACACATTATTTAAGACAGCCTTCTTCACAGGGCAAAATAACACTTTCTGAAAACGCTGTAAATCTTACAATGTTCTGACAGGCACTATTTTCAAAATGTTTATTTCAAATAAACCCAAGAAATTAAAATCATTGCCAATGTTACCTCCACATATCCTGAATATGTAGGGTATAAATTGTACAAGTTGTATGGGATAACTTCTCTAAATTAACATAGATCTTAAGATGTTCTCAGTATGAATGTACAAAGTGCTATTATTTGTCAGACCAAAGGTCTGTCTAATGCAGTACTTTTCTCTGAAGGTAGTTGACAGATGATGCTTGGGAGTGTAGTGGAAAACCACGACAGTGAGTGAAGTGACTCTATCCAGTGGGCTTGAGAGTTTTTGTAATCCATTTCAAAGATAATTTATCGAACCAAAATAGCACTTCAAGTAAATGATATCTCAGTATACAGACAATGTTTTTATGATCAGAATGCAAGAGATCGAGGTCTGTTGTGGTGGGCCCAAACCCTTTTGTGTTAGGCACTGTACAAGCACATAAGAACAAAACCCTTGCTCCCCTTCCTCCCTTTCGTGGAGCATGAAAGCTTTGCCATTAACAGCATTACTCCACTGCTAAGGGAACTTATTTTATCAGTAACAATTCTGAAAAAAAAGTAGATACTTTAAAAATCAATAGCTTAAAAACATTTTTAATGTCACTGCTGTGAATTCTAATTCCTGTCACACTAATATAAATAAGAAACAGTGCATGTAGAAAAAAAAGGTGTCCTATCAAAATCCTCCACTGATTGAAATCATCAGATTGTGCCGTGCCATTTCATTGCATCAGAGCACAGCTACTACTAACATGTCAGAATATAGAATGTCAAATGTGGACCCTTGCTGTCAGAATAAGCCTGAGGCTTATTGATGAAATCTTTGCCTTTTCATTCAGTTTCTATGAGACTGACCATAGCATAAGAAAGAACAGACATTTTCTGTTCCTAAAAAATACATACGTTCTTAAAATAATTTTTCTGAAATCATAGAATCATAGAATGGTAGAAGTTGGAAGGGGACCTCTGGTGATCATCAAGTCCAACCCCCCTGCCAGAGCAGGAACACCCAGGGCAGGCTACACAGGAACAGATCAGGGCAGGTCTTGGAAGTCTCTAGAGGAGACTCCACAACCTCCCTGGGCAGCCTGTTCCAGTGCTCCGTCACTCTCACAATGAAGAACTTTTTCCTCATCGTATCACAGAGCACAACTTAAAAGAGACCTGGCCCCTTCTACTAGACACCCACCCTTCAGATATTTGTAAGCATTAATAAGATCCCCATGTTTGTTCTGAAAACTACAGCCCCTCTTTCCTACATCAAATGAAAACAGAAATCTTCATGGGCTGGATGAAAGATGCAATGTTTCTTAAGCTGCTTCTGATTAATTATTTAAAGGGAATCTTTACAATAGATAGTAGGCTTTGGTCTGTCTTTTTCCTAGAGCATTTCCCTGTAAAAATGCAAGTTTTTAATACTGAGGTATATAATTTCTCCATCCTATAGTCCAAACATGAACATCCCCATTCCGACAGCAGGTTTGGGAATACATTTCTGTTACCTGTTACACTGAAGTCACTGGTTCATTTTGTATTGTCTGATAGCTGTCAATGTGCTGACAATGCGCATTATTAGCAGAACTAGAACAACTGTATTACAACAAGATCATTGTTGAATGAATGTCAAAGGCATATTTAATCACCGTTAACACCGAAGGGTATAACTACCTATTGAGAACCTGTGGTTCTTTAGATCCAGTTAGGAGTTTAGGAGGACTTCTAGTTGTTTGGGTGGGTGGGTTGGTTGGTTGAGGTTTCTTTTTGTTGGGTTGTATGTGTGTGTGGCTTGTTTTCTTTCTCTCTTTCTTTCTCTCTTTCTTTCTCTCTTTCTTTCTCTCTTTCTTTCTTTCTCTCTTTCTTTCTCTCTTTCTTTTTCTCTTTCTTTCTCTCTTTCTTTCTCTCTTTCTTTCTTTCTCTCTTTCTTTCTCTCTTTCTTTCTCTCCTTCTTTCTCTCCTTCTTTCTCTCCTCTTTCTCTCACCA